>JANHGB010002217.1:7909-45918 GCA_026283785.1 Coracopsis vasa | reverse complement strand
CGGTGTTCAAGGCCAGGCTGGACAGAGCCTTGGGTGGCATGGTTTAGTGTGAGGTGTCCCTGCCCATGGCAGGGGGGGTGGATCTAGATGATCTTAAGGTCCTTTCCAACCCTAATTATTCTATGATTCTATAAGACTTACTCCTTTATTGCCTATAACAGCCATCATCAATGACCCTGATACTCTCTTACAGAAGCCATGGGATGATACCAGATCCCCACATGGCTGTAGGAATCGTACTGGGATCTGTGTCATTGTCATGCTGCCTGGTCCCACTGGGTTAGCTGCCACCGAGGGAGAAGGGCCAAGACCAGACCTACTCTTCTGTGGTGATAAGTGCCTGACCCCTGATGCTCCACAGGCACTGTCCTGCCTCTCTCACCACCATGGGGGATGAATGCTGAGTCATTTGATGGCTTCACTGCTCCCAAGCTAGTGACCCAGCTTCTCAGTCACACCATCAGCTCAGGCAGGGCTGTGCATTGAAGCTCGTCCAAATGAGCTTGGGGCCTCTTACTCATACACAGAGAGAGACGTAATACTGCAATCAGTCACTTTGACAAGCCTTGGGACCAAATCTGACAGCAGCAAGGGGACTCAGGAGACCAGGATATTCATCAAAGTGCTTAAATATGAAACTGGCTGGCTATTCACTGTCATCTCAAAGGAGCCAATGTTTGGCCTGCAAGTCTGTAGTCAGTGGAGAAACAATCTCTTAGAGCTTCAACCTACAGCTCTCCCTTTGGGTTAGGCTTTTGATAAACATGGTCTCAAGAGCAGCTCTTTTCCATTGCCTCCCTGTGAATTCCCTAAGTTTGAATACCTTCACTGACCATGCTGCATTTCAGACCAGACCCTATGAAACCCAAGAGCCAGAAGCTCATGCAGTCATACTGCAGAGTGCTCCTGCAGCCACATGTGCTGATAGCAGAGCCAGAGGAAGGGAGGAAGACTCACGGAGCATCCTAAATGACAAAGCTAAGTTGCAATCACCTGTTTCCTGTACCTAATGTAATGAATCAACACGCTGCAGATAACAAACACAATTACCACGCAATTTACCAGCATATCCCTTTGGGAGGCAGGACCATAATGTGGTCCCTCCACCTCAGAGTTTACAGAGCTGAGCTTAACTTGGAGGTAAGCTGACTGATACAGCTATGATTTTCTGCAGAGTCTTTACAACAGTTCAAATTAGGGAGCATTAAATTTAAACATGGATGGTGGGCTTTTTGGTTTTGTGTTTTTATCTTTTGGGTTTACTCTCTTTTGTGATCCAAAGCAAAGGATGGAGAATATGAAGAAAAGTTCGCAAGGAGATGAGGACCAAGGCTCCAAAATTCTGCTTCTCCACGCAGCAGGAGTAGGATTGAATGTCAACCCCAGACAGGCTGGCAGAGTGAGATAAACAGAAGCAATGACAGCTCCAGAACTGCTGCTCAGACAAAAGAAACAAGACCAACACCTTGGCCATCAGGTTTGATTAGGCAGCACTCAAACAAAGCAAGCACAGGACTTTAGCTCAGCTTTCCTCAACAGAAACCACCAAACGTCATGCTTAACTCTCCTTCCACATGGTCATGGCATTTATGCCCTCTATGGGGAAAGCCATATGGGGCGCTTAATGAAAAAGAAGGCACTCTTTCTGCCAGCCTCTCCTGCACATCTCCTTTTTCCCATTCAAATCCCCTGTGAACCATGCTATTTAAATTCCTATTTTCCTGTGGTTGGCTCATCATGTTCCTCTGCTCATTAGGCTGGCAGCACAAGCTCAGCAGCATTTGCACTTCAGCACCAGAATTTCTGCTGTGAAGTACAACTGTCATCCACTTGCCTGGACATGATGTTCCTAAAAATAGCCTCATCCTTGTTTTCTTTCTATCTAACAAAACAGGCACTCTGTCTGCTCAATCTCTCTTGATCATCAATTCTCTTCGCAGATCCTCACAACCACTCCCTCAGTCTCCTCCTCTCTACATCAGCTACTGCTGCTAAGACTCTTCCTTGCCAAGCCACCAACCCACCTCAAACTGAGTTTCTTCTTTCTCAGGTCCCTGAAGGTTGGAGGGTGGGCACTCGCTCACCCCCCATACTGGGTCTCCTGTGATGAATAGCTTAGATGATGACAGTGAATGTCCACTGCTGGCTGGGAAACCAGAAGAGGACATGCAGACTGGGTGTGATGAACCCCTAGCAGTACTCCCTACTCATGAAAAGAACGTGCCTACAAGGGAAGACCCCACTTCAGAAAGTGCCAAAACACTTATCTCATCTGGAGCAGATTCATCCTGCAACTTGGAGGGAGAGGAAACAATTAATAGCTCCTTATATTCAGGGGTTTGGCACAAGACATAGGAAACCTGGGACTGGTTGTGTGCAACAGTACAGAGAACCCAGGCCAAGCAACGCAGAACTGCAGCAGCATGGATGTCACCTTCCCACCCTCTTCACCTCATCCTTCTAGGCTCTGCCATGTCCCACATCCACAATGCCTCAAACACCTCTACCAGACAGAAAAAGGCAGAGGCAGATGAGCAGCAGTGCTCCCCTCAGCATGGGGGAGAAGCGTTTTGGATTGGGAATGCCTTCAATGGTTGTGCCCTATTGCTAGTACCCTGCTGATTCCCTCCATCTCTTGAACTCTCTAAGCAAACCCAGAAAGGTTGCATGTCCACAGACTGCTACAAGGGAGAATTGGGACTACATTATCCTGTGGAATTGGTGATGAAAAGCAGCATCTCTTCACATCCCAGGGCTCCTGAGCACAGTACATACCAAAGGCTTGCTAACTGTTTATTATTAAGATCTAAAAATCAGTTGTGTTTCTTTGTAACTCCTTGATTGACGAGGAGAGGACCCTGAGGGAAAAGATTTTCCAAGGAAGAAGCTTTTAACATCAGAAGGCAGGAAACCAAACAGCACTCCTCGTGCCTCTGCCTCAAATAGTGTGTGCAACGCTTGCCCTGTGCAAGCGTGGTGGAAGGAGCAACCTGGCCCTGGGTGGATAGGGAGAGATGAGCAGCTAATCACTGCCACAGGGCATACAGCAGCACTGCTAGGTGGAGAAGGCAAGTTTTTGCAACTAATCTAGCCCACAGATCTCCTCCAACTCAAACTGCAGGGTTAAAAATGTGGACACAAGCTCCCTGCCATAACTTGAGCCGCCCAGTCTAGGTCTGATCTCTTTTCTAAGTGACATAAGGTCTCTGGAAGTGTCTGGTGGCACAGTCTGGGCTGGCAAGCAAGAACATCCAGCTCCCTAGGATTCGCTTTCTTGTGCTCTGTGCCCTTCCAGGGGAAAGGATGTTCCTGTCCCTCCAGACACATAACCCGTGGTACAAGAGCAGACAGGCTCTTTCCCAACTGCTTTGGGCACTGTTTTTCATCACCTGGCATCCTGAACTATAATTTCTAAATCTGGGCAAAGCAGCTACCGAACAATCTCTGTCTGATTTGGTAATGACTTAAATACTACAAGCATAAATTGCTGCAGCTAGCATAAGCAAACTGAGTATCTTGCTTGTGCGAACTCATCAAGAAGAGCCTTCAACTCCATATCTGCACATGTTGCCGAGTGGGCACAGAGCAACGCAGAAGTGCCAGCAAACTGCTGCAATGGGTGAAAGGATCTGAATGTATAATGTACTATAATGTGTTTTGATGGATTCCCTTGCTCAAATAGATGTGATAGCTTCTCTAGCTCAGGTCCGGAACCTAAATTCACAGACTAGCACTGTCTGTGCTGTCCAGTATCACACCACACGGAGTGCCCTCAAGTCGTAATTAAGATTTCACCACAAAGAAGAAGAGCAGTGCTATGGTGCAACACCTTCCAAGAGCCAAGTCACTATCTGGATGAAAATACATGTCAGTTCTGTGACAGTATCAAATCAGGGTTGCTTTGAAATGTGAGACTTAATCATGACAAACAAGTATATCTGCAATTTCTTTCTTGCTGAGAGGCAAACCAGGACAACACGGCTGCAACAGACCCAACAGAAATACCAGGTCAGAGGGACCACGAAAGCTGGAAGGATTATTTCCGAATTCTCACCTCACCCTGCAAGCAAAAGAAGTCAAATTTCCTCTGTGAATATTTCCCTTTGGTTCCTGGTTGCATTTCTTCAGAAGGCAGATCTAATGAAAACAGAGGAGAGTCTGTTCTTTGTGGCCATGAGGTTAATAAGAGTGGAACACAGGAGCAGCAGGAGCTGCAGGAAGAATAATTCCTTTTAAAGCTGGAGATAGGAAGCCTATAGGTGGTAAGTGTGACATTTCCGCACGGAGGAGTCCAGCTTAATTACCTACAATTCAAAGGTAGAAAGTTACACATTAAGGCAGGCAAAAAGAAAGTGGTAGGAGAGGACACACTTTGGCCGCTCATGAAGATTTAACATCATTAACTCTCCACCTTCCAAGAATGTTACTGTATTTTCGCTGGCCAAATACCAATACAGCTAATTGCATTTGTGTTACCTGCAGTTCAGTGAGAAATTGTCTCTTTCTCATTGCCTGCACTATCGTACAGTACATGAACAAGCAGCAATACCAAGCAGAGTGGCTCTACTTCATTTGTAGGTAAAGCAATTCCTGTGTGCATTAAGCTTGGCTCAGCAAGACACGCAGACAGCACCAAGGGGCTGGAACTGCTGTTATTCAAACAGTTCTGGCATGCTGACAGGGACAGCATCCACAGGTGCTAAGTGCCTGAAAGTTATTTGGCAGAGCCTGCATGGCTGGGAAGTGCTGCTAATCATAAGATCTGGCCAACTGAGTATCTGAGTCGCCTATTCACCTACTCAGTATTTGTGTATGCTACCTGCAGGCATATGGTTTACAGCAAACTAGGGAACAGACACTGCTGCACACTCATTTCTTTGTCTTCCCCAGGATTCGCTGATGCATTCTCAGTTGAAACGGACACAGGCCAAACTTCGTTTCCAATATACCACTAAAAGGCTATATTCTGACAGCTGTTGTTATTGCCTTAATCTCTTCTCTGTTGCTCTTGCCTGATAAAATGAGGAATCAGTGGCCACCTCTGTGTTACCACACTCCCGAAATCAGATATACTGAAAGGACTAAGATCTGGGCTCTCAGGTACATTTTCTTGTGCTATGAAGTCAGTCTAAGGGCCTCCCATCACCCCTGTCCTTTTGTCTGAATGTTAATTTGCATCTATTCAATTGTACCTATGCAAGTGACTGTGAGGCCACACTAATACGTAATAGGTACAAAACCCAGGCTAAAGTCCTGGAATAAAATAGCTTCATTTCCCCAAGCTGACTGACAGGAGGCTCCCTCCACAGCACTGCAGCTCACAGCAGAAAGCAGAGTACCGTAAGGAGAGCTCTTTCCCTTGGGTCTGCTTCTAACCAGGTAAGAATGGGAAGCTATTACTTTAGCCTGGGCTTAGTCCATAAAGAAGTTACTTTTATTATAGACAGCAAGAGAGAAGGCAAAGGGAGAGAATCAACATCCACATGTTGATGCCACAGAGACAGAAACACTGCATGGAGTCATCTAATGCTTCCTTTGCAGGGCATCACTTGGCTGAATTCCCTCAGGGATGGATTTCCTGTTGAGCAGATGATGGCCAGCGTGCCTGGCCCTCCTGCTCCTCCTCTGCTCCTGCTGCTGGACACCAGGAACTGCAGGAAGAGACCTTGTACACCTATTACATTTACCACAAAGAGCCCCTCAAAGGGCACAAGGACAAACACTTAACCACCTGCAAGCTGCCGAGAGTCCAATCTGATCAAACCTGCTTCTTGCGCCCTGCAATACTGCAGTAAAGGCTGTATCTGCTTCCATCTGCTCCAAGCGTTCCCCCTCCATCACCACCTTCCACCTGCTGTGAGATCACTGATGGGGGATCACCTTGGCACCCCCCTCCTATGTCACTGTATTTGCTGGCTGGTAAAACTGCCATGACCAATGTGACTGGATGATCTCACAGACAGAAGAACATCACTGCTGAAACACCAGCCTGACGTGCTAAGGACCATGGTCCTAGTGTAGAGATGGCTCACGTGTGTGATTGGAAGCATTAAGGAGAGATCCCTTCCCTTAGAGCTGAAGCAAGAAGCCATGTTCAAAGCATTAACAGGGGGAAAGTCCACAAAGGGATCCAGCTTTTTTGTCTTTAAATGGTCTCTACTGTCCTCAGCCAAGAAAGCTGCTCTCCTGCCTTCTCTGCCCTCAAGCAAGGGGATTTAAGGAAAACTCAAAGGCAAAATTTTCCCATCAACTTCCAAAAGTTGACATTTCTGAGGCAACTGAGGACAGAGACCTCTGATTTCTGAACACCCTTCCTCTACCTCGCTCTGCATGCGTCGGTCAAAGGGGATTAAAGCGGCAGATCTGGTAGAGCAAAACCCATCAAGAGTTGCAGATTATGGAGGGACTGGAGTCTTTTCACAGCTGAGGTTGCAATCAGTTTCCACACTCAACTCTGACTGAAATAACTCTTCATATGCATTCCTCTAACTTCAGTTCATAATTGCAGGGTTTGATATTGAAGCGAAAAAGATTGTTTTTCCCCCTTCCCTCCTCCTCACTGCAATTTGAAGCATTTGGACCTGTAATTCAAAGAGTTAGGCAATGCCAGACTGAACCTTTGCCAGACTAAATGTTTCCCTAGCTTCTTTCACTTGAGAAAACAAAGCAGAAAAACAACTCTCCACCAAAAAAAGGGTATTTTTCATCTCCCTAAATGACTCAAAATCCAAATCTCCTTGAAAACATATTCATAGGCGGTAACTGCAGAAAACAAGGGGCAAGTCACAAAGTCATAAACAACCAATACGTTTAGCTGTAATAAACTAAGAGGATACAGAGTTGGCATTCCGGTAGGCAATGCTAGCTGGAAAACCTCCCAAAAGCTGGAATCACATGGTCAAGGAGTTCTTTTGGTTTTAGACGAATCCTAAAAACCAAAAGACTCTTTTCCACTGAAGACATGGAAAATCATCAAAACACTTTCCACTTGCTCTGGCAGTAGCAAATTGCTGCTTATTCAAACAGAGAAAACACAGAATTCTTCCTGTGCTGTACTAAGCAGATTAGACTTTCCATTACTTTGGCTCTGTTTTTTATTTCTAGAGGTTAAAGTTTTGGCCCCAATTATAAGTGGAACTTGGTACTTTTGCTATTTGCATAAACCTCATGTTTGCACTGGATTCAATATAAAATACAATTCAGCCATTAAGATCCTTCCTACAAAAATACACCCCCCTCCAAAAGAAAAAGTATCAATCTGTTCAAGTTGTAAACCTTCCTTTTTTTCATGCTGATTGCTGTTTTCTAACAAACAAATCTCTTTTGAAAGTCATTAGAAAGACAGAAATCAGGTGCATTTGCTATAGCAGAGAACATCACGTGGCAAAGAGCTGCTCATCTCCCTTCTGTTCCTAACAAGAGTTCCATAAGCCTTGTTTTTTGACAGTTCATTCTCATACACAAGGAAGACTCCTATAATAAACAATGAATTACTTCAGCTGCACAAGTGCAAGTGTGCAGGGCAAGGCAAGGGAGCAGCACAGTCAATGGGCAGAAATCCAAAGGTACCCAGAGTGGAAAGATGACGGGGGCAAACAGGGTCCTTAAGTTGCTCATGAATTAGCCTGTACAGAGCATCAGTAGAGATATGGGCCCCACATAAAGGAAATTAAACCTTGAACAGGCTTCATTAATTTGAATTTAACGATTAGTGTGACTTGCATTTGTAAATAACTATGAACACATGTAGCTTTAGTCACATGTAGTTCTGATGTCTGTAAGAGTCCACAAACTTTACTCAACTTACTTAGGTATATGAGTAGAGAACCCTCTGGCTGCTTCAGTTAAACTCCCCTTTTAGGCATTGAATAGCCAATAAATAAGTAAGGGAACAGGAAAGCAAATATATCTTGCTGGGTGAGGTCTGGCAAAATATGAGCTGACTTACTAACCACCCTGCTGCTTGTCCCAAAATACCCTTAATTCTGCCTGCCTGGTGGGCAGTAACTACCCATTTCTGAAAGACACACTTCTACCAACCACAACCAGGCATTCAAAACATCGTTTTACAGGAAAACAAGTATGTGGAAGGCATGACATTTTGACATCCTTCCCTCCTCTGGACAATTTAATCCGGCATGTAAGTAATGTACTGGTGTGGTTTGATGAAATGGACACTCTGACCCGTTCTTTCTTAGCTTGAAGATTGATTGATTGATTGTACCTGAACAATTATGCCTTGGGAAACCGGCGAAAAGAGAAACAAACCTTTGGCCACGACGTTTCATTTCACCAGCAACGTTTCACAGCTTTTACTTCCCCATTTACTCACAGGAACTTGCATCTCGCTCTTTAAAATGCTTCACGTTCCCTCCCTCATTTCCATACTCTGCTGTAGGTAAAAAACTATTTCCTTTGAGTTCCTTAATTGAAATACATCTAATTCCACAGGCGCTTTCCTAGATTTGTTTACAGCAGAACTAGCCACTTAAAAAGCAACAATGACTTTTAAAGGAGCACATCCCCTTATTCATACTGCAAACAACTCCTTACGTTATTGGCAGGAGGACACGTCTCATCTATTACCCTCTCCCTGTTAGCTTTTTGCACTCTCGCAGCTTGGACAATGAAAATCAATGCAACCACTTTCCTTTTTCTCTCCAGTGAATTGGAGCATCAGGTGACAGGGGAGCAGTTTTTGTTTGAGGACAACCTTTTGCATTGGAACTTTCACAAAAAATGAACTACTTAATGGGCATTATTTGCTCTTGGCTTGTGTGGTGAAAAAAACCCAAACACCCAACCACCACCTTTCCTCTTTTCCTTTTTAAACAAAGCAGAAATTTGTCAGCCAAATAGGCATTGACAGCATTCCTTTAAAAAGCAAACTAAAGCTCGCCCCAGCTGGGCACTCACTAGGCTGCTATATTTGTGTCTCACGTGCTGGGCCCATGTGCAATTCAGCTTCCCTTGATCTGAACAGGCTTTGCTGTATTGCATCTTCCCTGGTCCCCCCTGGCACACTTACGCTTTTCCTCTGCCTTCCTCTCCGTGTCACCCCCGCCCCTGTGGAGCAGCTCCAAGCCTCCAGGAGCAGCTCAGACTATGGTGCTAACAGAGTCTAGCCAAATTCTAATAGAGCTCAAGCCCATCCTTCTCCAGACCTCCAAACTGCAAGGGAAGGCTGCAAATTGATGCTCACCCTCTTCCAGAAACTCATCCAAGAGAAAACTTACAGGATCTACCGACATTTCCCTGATCAATCATTCCTCACTTTGGCAGGGATGAGAAACTGGAAAGTCTATAAGAATACTAAAAGGCATTTTCAATTGTATTGTGGCTGCTTCCTCATCACTTGGAGACATTTTGGGGATAAGGCTGCTAGGTAGCCAAGGGTTCTAGCTCAAGGACAGGAAACACAACGGCTTTTTTCTTTTGAGCAGCTTAATTTCCTCTCCTTACCTGGTTTCACAATTGAAACAGACCCTTCTGCTATTAAAACATGCATTTTTGTTCCTCCCTGTGACCATGCTCCTTCTGGTTCTTCATTCTCCCTGAAGGCTCTGGTTCATGAGTAAGGGTGACAGCCACCATGTTGACTTAAAATGCCCTGTGTCTGTCCTAATGCAGAGACTTGAGATGCTAATAAGAAGCTCTGCACTTTGCAGCCTGGAATTTTAAGATGAATAATCATGAATCTCAGTGTGCCTTAAAACCCCAAACTGCAATTGTTCAGGATCTGCTTCTTGAGAAGCTCAGCTGTCCAGGGATGGGACAGACACAGGGATAGACACATCTGCAATCTGAGCCTTTAAGGATGTGTAGCATGAATTGGTATTAATTCCTGCCATTTTTGTTCATCTGTAGAAGATATTTCTCTTTCCCACTTCTTTCTCTGAAGAAAATATCCATCAGCTCTATGTGTGTCTGCTCATCTGCCCTCCTATGCCCCCCAGTCTCAGACTGTTCCCATTTGAAGGAGCTTTCCTTGTTACACCAATGCATTCGTAACAGCTTCTGAGCACTGGCCATGATTCATGACTGGTTCTCCAAATGAGAGCTGAGCATTTCAATTTACTTTCTTCACTACAGAATAACTTGCTTTAAGAAAAACCAAAATAGTCAAACACCTACAAACTAAGGGTATGATTCTGAAACAAACAATGAATCACTATGTCTCTTTGGTTTTTTCTGTAGCAACACAGAGCTTTTCTGACAGACTTAACTCTTATCAGCATCAGACAAGGAAGTCATCGCCATTAAATCGTTCCTACTAAAAGCACCGTCCTGAACACAAGATGATGCAATTCAAAGGGAAGAGAGAAAACTGGTGGTGGAGCTCATTTTCTCTCTTGTGGCTCAGTTCAGCTTCTCCTGAAGAGGGTTTTTGTTTGCTTCTTGCATTACCATTTATATGCAGGTCATTTGAGTGTGCAGTGGAGGAGGGTGGAATTTCTGCTAATCAACCCTCTTTGACAACTGCTTTGTAGTTTCAGTATTTGCAAACTGCTAAACACATTAAGAATAGAAGCAGTAGAACTGGGGCTTCAGCAGTCATCTGACATCCTATTTTAAGCCTGCTTCTGGTGACATGCCCTCTGACATTTTTTATAATGTCAGTGACTTTTCAAATTAGAGTTCAATCGACTCATTTGCAGTGCTCTTGTGCATTAGATTTAAACCAGATGAGTTTAATAAAGTAGTTTTAATCTCTCTTTTGTTTTTTGGTTTGCATTTTCTTTTCTCCTTCTGCTGTAACGTGGCAAAGTGACTGAAAGGGCATTTTACCACCACGTGAAAAACTTCACCTTTATGTAGTTGTAGTGAGGAATCCAGTGAATCCTGTTCATTTCATACTAGCTAAACACCTCTTAGTCAAGGCTTCACATGATCTGTCTTTTGGGAAGGGTTTTATTCCTTTCTTTATCTATCTCGTAAGGCAAACATCTGTTCAAAAGCAGGTAAACTCCAGTTGTAACTTTAACTACAGAAGAGCTACATTCAATTCAGAATAACTTTAGTTAAAAGAATTCATTCGCCAGAGCCCTTGCACACATTATTTCCCCATATGCAGACAACTACAAACAACGAATTATTTTACAGAAGTAAACACACATTAAAATTTGCATTGTAACACAAGTAACTTTAAGACTGGAATGTAAATAGAGCTTCCATATAAAACAGCACAGGAAACAAAAATAGGCACTGTTTCTACCTTATGCATTTGCAATTTACTCCTTTTGCCCAGTTGGGGCAATGGGACTTGGTGCTCAAAAAAGAAACAAAAAAAAAGGTAAGAGTGAAGATGCTTGAGAAGCCACTTCTGTTAGAGAAGAGATCTTAAGGTGGACTTGCATCAGCTGTAGGAGCAACAGGATTTGACACAAGAAGGTAATACAATCAGGTTGTCACTGGTCCTGATACGCAAATCAAAGCAGAGCTGCAAGAAGTGGGCTGTTCAACTTCAATGAGCTTGAAATGAGAAAAAACAAACGCAAAGCATCCATGAAGTTCATGCAATGTGAAGCAAGCCCAAAGGAATTCAAAAGCCCAAGTAAACAAAACTGCTAACCAGTGACCCAGTGGGAGAAGGGCAGTTATGCAGCAGCTCTGATCCTCTGCCTTTGCGGTTCAGTCAGTACTTGTAAGTGTTGCTGTTGTACATACATCGACTTAGGGAAAGACAAGGAGGAGAAAGAAGTGAAAGGGAAACACCATTACAGCAGCGAAAGCTCTGGAGCAGAAACAGCAGCAGTCTCAAAGACAGAATCTCTTTGGTGATACAAGTTTGCTTAATATCTGGAACCAAAGTAAACTGGTATTATGAAAGCAGAAGGCAACCTTGGTGAGAGTGAACAAGCAATGATAGAGTACAAAACCCATAAAAAGAGTAAAAAGTAAAACAACAACATAAAACCAAGGAGCTTCCATGAGGCAGACTGCAATACACACAGAAAACAAGCAGATGATAGGCTCTCATGGGAAGTGAGTCTAAAGCAGGAGACGAGTAAACTGACAATTTCCCAAAGTAACAACACTGAGAGACCCAGTGCAAGGTGTCCCAAGGCAGCACACGGGAAGGCAGAATGGAAGGAAGGGGAAAATCAGACTCACTAAATCATAACCATTTTCTTCAACTCAGACAAAGGGAGCACAGACTACTGTGAAGGGGGTAAAATGATGTAGGGATGCAGTCGAAAAGTAACAAGAAACACCCCTTTCATTCACTAGCAGTGACAGGAACAGAAAGTGTTTTAATGGAAAGGGATGGATGACAGTCTAAAGGCTGAATATTTGGAGGCCAGTTCATTAAGAAGGTCAAGTGCAAGCATCTAACACTATGCTATTAACGTCAACAGCATGAAAGCTGGGGCTGTGAAAGCCTAGGAGAAAACCCAGAGGAATACGTTTTCAAGCTGGCTGGTCCTGACAAACTTGTTCCTTTGAGTACTTAGAAAACCAGCTGAAGCAATTTCAGTTCATGAAGAACATGAATCATAGAGAACAGAAAATATTTTAGGAGGCTGGAAAGGGGAAACATGGTGTCTAGCTTTAAAACATTATGCTGGGGAATTATAGACCACTCAGTTTAACTTCCATCCCATGAAAAAATATTGGAACAAATAATCGAACTACATGTAAGAAGCTAAAAGGATAAGTAGGAAGAGATGAGTAACAGACCCTGCTGAATTGTCAGAAAGAAATTGTATCAAGCCAATTTAATTTCCTTGTGTGACAGGTAATGGGCCTTGGGCAAAGGTGACAAGCAATAGACACCATATATCTTGACTCTTAGTAGGATTTGTGACACCAGTGCCTGTGATATTCTCTTCAGCAATCTCAGACACATGGGCTAGTAACTACTCAAGGCTAGGGGTAAAACCAGTGGCACAGCTTTACTCAGAGGGCAGCTTTCAGTGGTTTCTGCAAATAGAGAAGCTGCAACGAATGAGATTCCACAGGGATCTCTCCCAGGACAAATACACTGAACACTGTCCTCAAGCTGAATAATGATGTGGAGATGTGACTTATAAATTGTGTAGATGATACTTTGCTACGAAGACTGCAAGAAAACTGAAAACTTACACTGGAATTGGAAGGATCTTTACATCATGGAGAAGCGCTCTTAAAAATTGGATTAATTCAGCAAAAATCAGTTAAAGTCTTTAACAAGAATAAACAACACAGACACAAGATAAGGGAACAACTCATTAGTTATTAGTTCTTCAGAAAGAAAATAATCTGAGGTGGGCAGAATGTAGTGCTTTGCCAGCTGGACTTATATCAGCAGCATTAGAACGTTGTGAAAAAGGCAAATATCACGAAGACATAGGAATCTGGATACATGATCCCATTCTACCAAGTTTTGAGTGGCTTCAGATGGAATACTGTCCCATTTTGGGCATGATAAGAACCTTCATGTATATAAAATATTGTTTACAAAAGGTAAGGGAATAATATATTCTTCATGTCTACTGCAGGCAGAGCAAGGAATAACTGGTTTAAAATGTAGAAAGAAAAAGGCATGCTAACTAGCAAGCAGAATGAAAACTCTATTAGTAAGCATGGTAAAGTACTAGAAAGTGTGCTTGGGGAGGGCATGGAGCTCCTTCTGTGTATGGCTTTCAAAACAAATCCTACGGCAGGAATGACAAATGTACAGACGACAGCTTCAAGACAGACAGATGGACTTGCTAGGTTTTTAGGACCCTTTCTGTTCTATTTTTAAGATTGAAAATGTTCAGGTAAAAGCACTCTGAATGCTGGCATCAACCTTAAAATGATTTTTGAGAGACACAGTCAAAAAAAGGAAGGAAAGCTTTAGGTGTATTTCCTAAAATGCACGTTTGCTGACACTGCTCTGCAGGATGAAATAACCAGGACTTTGCCTTCTAAGCTTTAGTGCGAGTCTGTATGACAGCAAGGGCAGTACCAGCAGCTATTCAAAGATATTATTTATCACAGAAAATGAAAACTTTTATTGTGACTTAAAGCCAGTTAACACTTGCTTTTAGAAAGCCCCAAGCATCTGGGCAACATATTCCTAGAGAGAAGGCATAAGCTGATTTAGGTAAAACAAGAGAGACTGTGTGGGATATAACTTGCATCTGAAATCTCCCATTTCCATTGTGCAGTCTGTTTTTGAGTATGCTGGTGGGTTAAGAGACATGCTGAGATCTTTAGGGAATACTTTTAAGCACAATCTGGGAGTAATTGAATTAAATCACTCCTCCACACACCAAGTTTTCATAGGGAGAGAGAACAATAAATACACAAAGATCTATGCACATGCTTCATTAAGATCCCTTACATTTGGAGTCAGATTTTTTTCAGTCATCTCCAAATGCCACTGATTTTCTATAGCAAGCTTTTCCAACTTCTTGACAGCCAAGACTAAATTCTGCTAAAGCAGTTTACTTGGGAGGCTAAATGGTAAATGTACCTTACAGTATTACACACTGGTAGAAAAACTACTTTGGTGAGAGCAGGGATTGCCCCTGGGACCACACTTCATCCTGGAAGCTACCAGGAGAACAGCCCTGAGTTGTAAGAGAGCCATGGAACTCTATTTTTAGTGGTGGGGAACAGAAAAAGAGGCAAAGGCCCTGATTCCCAAAGTGTTCATGGGCTCTGCAGGGCATACCTGCCTTTATGGATCTGGCTGTATATGACTTTACTGCAGTTACATGAGAAGGCAGAGCATAGGCGGACCCCACTGTCACCTGAGACACCAGATAGGAGACAATTTTAATTAGTCCTGACACAGAAACAGTGGTCTCGCAGCTATTATGTTCCTGCAAACTTCAGAGATGTTAAGGACAGAGGTCCAGTTATGGCCTTCCCTTCCCAAAAAGGAAAGACGATGACTTACCAGATAGCAGAGAAGCCCCAAGTGCTGGTGTACTAGCCAAATGGGACAACAAGGAGCTCAACCACAGATAAATGAGAGGGAATAGCGTTTGCTCCCTCAGAGAAACATGTGTGGTTTTAGCTTGGTTAAAGCAGTTTTAGGCAATTATTACTGCCAAATTTGAATAGATCCTGGTTCCCAAAAGGAACCAAACCACTGCCAAGTGGTCTGAAAACATGATGAGAGCCATGGGTGAGATCCAGCCTGGATGTGAGACTGTTCCTCTCCTGAAGGGCAAGGAAGGAAAGGCAGGAGAGAAGGGGCAGCCCCCTACTGTCCCCATGTCCCTCTGCACTGTAAGCTGGGACGATCAGGGCTGATTGCTGGCTTGTGGTCATGGCTGGCAGCTGAGGTGGTGATTCAACAGGAGGCGTTTTAAGCCTGTATGGAGCAAAGCATCATATACACCTGCCTTGTGCAATCCTCCTGCATTTCCTGACAGCCCCTAGTAGAAAGGGGAGCACCCAGATGGAATGCCCAACTCCTTGCTATTGGCAAGAGCATGTCTATGGGGTGTTCCTACCTACCTGCAAGCCTCCCTGAATGCCCAAAGTGCAACTGTGACCTGCCATTTCTCTTTGGTGCTTCAATATGTTTCTGGAAATAAGTATCTACATACCAGTGTGTTAGGGGCATTTGATCAGGATGGACATAGGTGGCTTCAAGGTTTCACAGCCACCAAGAACAGGCCATATTGATCTTCCGTACCTAAAACATGCAGCTGGTGGGAAAGATCTATAGTACCTGGTCTGTGCAACAGCTAAGCTGGACTAGAGACTGGATCAGAGAACAAACAGGGGGTCAGAAGCCTACAGGATTATGCAGGTGGGAAGGTGTCACCTGAGGTCTCCAGTCCAACCCTAGTGCTGTCGCAGACTTCCCTCAGACAGCCAAGAAGCTTCTTGGCTTCAATCCTCTGTGTCAGTGCATCTCTGCTATGCTCAGAGTGCTGCTTTTTCTGCTTGCTTTCAATGCAAGTGCTATTCTGCCTAGGCTGCTAGATGGCTTGCATCAGCACATATGTATTTTGGAATTTGAGGGGGAAGGACAGTTGAAATAACACAAAGAAAGAACGTCCCATGATTTGCCTGGGATCCTTGAAACAGTTTCATTTTATCACTCTGCCAGAGATTTCCTGCATAGCCATGGACAGCTCCCATGGACACCCACCACACAGAGCAGGATTCAGGTAGCCTACTATCTTACCCATGAGATGGACTTCTATCATAAGCTCCCACTACAGAATACAGAGAAAGATCACAAGTCCAAACAGCACTGCATCCTATCCTAAACCACGTATTATATTTGGGTGTTTTGACCCCTGCCTTTACCCTCTTGAGTTTCTGAGCCTCCCATGAGAAAGGAGAAGATAACCCTGTTATTTCACAGGTGTATTACACATATCAATACAGTAAATATTTTCAGGCCTGTAGATACTAACCCTGAGCAAGAGCATGGAAGAAACAGACAGGAACCTACTGCAAGAACTTTTGCTCTTATTCATCCTGATCACCAGAGCTGGATGAATTCTTTGCAGCAAAAATCTGGCAATGTTTCTTCATGAAATTTTGGCACATAGACATTTTTCATTCCTTTGTTCCTTATGCAAACATATTCAAAAGCCAATTGATGAGAATATATGTCAGCCCATGGACTAACCATAAAACTTTCCCCCATCACTAGAGCAAATTAAAAACTTCAAATGTGAAGGGAAATGGTTTTTTGACAAAGAAAGGGACAAAATGACAGCATCCTCACACATTTCTATTTGGATAAGTTAAAATACAACGTCCAACCATAATTCTTTCAAGAATTCGGATGCTCTTCAAAAGCTGGCTAGCAAATCACTTGGTATGACAGAGCAAAGTCAAATAATACTTGTAATTCTCCCTGATGGGATGAGTTCAAGCTGACAGGACTTTTCTAAGCACATACATTTTTTCATTGCTTATTTCTGTGATTCCATAACCGTAAACAAAATTCACCTAAGAAATGTCTCTGATTGAAAAAGTAATCAGGGCACTGAAAATAAACCTTGCCAACAAGCAGGGAGAGGGAAGGTCATGAGATTCCACCCCATAGCAAGCCCACCTCTACTATCTTTCTACTGCAGCTGAAAGTAGATGTAGCTGCCTGAGGTACTCCGTGGGGACTGGAAAGCCAGGGATAACCAGCTGGGCAGCAACGGTGGCCTATCAGGTTTGTGACTGAGATTAGAGGCAGCATGATAAATCCTGTACAAAGAAATAATTCCCTGTCTGCTGCAGGAAGAATTAGTCAGGCTACAGGTTTCATCTCAGGGCTTCTATGGAAGGTGCTGAACTAAACTAGCTGTGAGCATCATCCTGCTGGGAGAGCCTCGTGCAGGAGCTGCAGCTATCCTATTGCACTGCTATTCCTGGGGAAACAAACATTAGCAAATGCTTTCTTATGGAATTCATTTACCATAGCTCTTTCTGATGACAGGCTGCTGGGGAGCAGAGTTATGACATCCAGAAACTGACAACAAGAGCAATAAAACCTGACATATATCATGAAAGCCAAGCTATGGTACTATGTGTAATTAACAGAAAGTGCAATTATTCACCTCAAGGACTTTGATGGATGCCTCATAGTTAATTCTTTTCTCCTGTGTTTCATCTCTTCTCTTTCATAGCAGCCAGGAAGGCTAGCTTGCAACTTTCTGTTTTTTGCCCTGTTTCTCATCCAAAGATGTTGTATCTTTATGGCCTGTAGCCAGGCTTGGACCAATCCCAGGCTTAATGCTTCATCTAAGCCTGTAAGTGTTTAGCTTTTGGAGCTGAGGGGTATTATATTAGTACAGGACAGACCACATAGGTATGTGTATTAAAACTCCAAGCATGACCAGTCTTAGATGTTTCCAGGGTCCCGAGTACAATTATATGGATAAGAGCAATATTCCTTTCCATGACAGCACTGTGCCCCTCTGCCTTAGTGTCCACTAAACCCTGACACAAGTCACAGCTGGAAGAAGAGTGTTTATCTCCCCTAAATTCTTTGAATTGTCAGGAAATCAGGGCAGAAAAGAGCATCAGGAAGAGTTTGAACAGTTGCCCAGTCCCAATAAGCTGCAAAGGAGGCAGTTAAAAAGCCACAGTACCAATCACACAGTGGACTTGGTGGTGTTTGTTGGCATGCACTGCTTTTGCATGGGAGGAGAAGCAACCGGGAGGATTTGGCTCAAGCTCTGAAAATCAGAGGGAGAAGCTGCTACTATACAAAATGTGATCATTTAAAAACAGTGCAACCATGGGTAATTGATCTAGCTGATGCAATGGGGACTGGATAGAAATTTAAGCTCAGTCACTTGAATTTGAAGAGCTCCACAACCCTTAAATGAAAGAGAAATCCATAGCTTTGGGACAAAATGACCGAAGCCTTATCTGAAACCCATTGAAGGCAACTAGGATGACTCCACAGGCAGTTAGGGACATTGGATCAAACCCCAGAAAAATGCAAACCTCTGAAAAAGAGGGCACATAATCTTAATGCAGGAACAGAGACATTTTAAAAGGCAGTGAAACGCACGGCTGGGCTCTGTATGACTCAGTGATGAATGACTGTCCATGTTGCATCATCTCCAAAAGAGAAAGTTGGAGATGGAAGGAATCCAAAAAAGAATCCAAAAGAGAAATAAAAGCTCCTCTGATAATCACAAGCCCCTTGCCACATAACAGATTTGGGTACACAAGCTAAGTAATATAGACCCCGTAATCTGGTTGAATACCTTATAAATGCAAAGGCAAAGCCCCCCTTATTTTCAAAGCTGCAGCACATATATTAAACCCAAGACAGTGTGCACATTTAGAGAACAGAAAGGCAACGGCATATATATTTTTGTAGGCACAGAGAGTGCAAAATAAATGGCTTAGACAGGCAAACACAGCTAAACATTAATGGCATGGCTGTATTCTTTTAAATTGGGTAACTGCCAATGCGTTGCAGGGAAAATACTGGGACTTGAAAATGACATAGCCTGAGTTAGTAAAAAGCGATGTGTGTTGTAAGCACCACAGAATCCTAAACAGACTACACAAATCTTCATGTCTCCAAACACCACTTTGATAAATTAGTCATTCCCATTTGATACCTACCCAGGAAAAGGTATCGTTCACCCTAATGAGTAGGAAAACTCAATTTGATCATAGGAAAAAAGCAGGCATTTATTGGCATAAAAGAACCATTCATAGTTTGAAAGAATTACATTCTTGTAACTGAGAAGTCAAATATGTTATAGATGTGTATTGATTCCCATAACTGAAATGAAGCCATAAAGCTTGTATAGCATGTGATGAAAATCACTAAAGAAAGGACAGCTAAGATCTTAGCAGAAACCCCAAAATGTTCTAAATACTAGATATTACACAAGCACTTTGGAAAGGGAAAAAAAACCCCAAAACCTCAGGCTCGAAGCTTGCGATTTTTAATACACCAATTAGATATTATACAGTAAATTTGAGCAAAGGCCATTTGGTACAAGTTCTGCTCCCAAGGTATTACAAAGAGTAATTGCACAGATCTTTGAGGGATTACGAGGTGTCAGACTTTTAATGGATGATGTTTTAATTTGGGTACAGAGAAGTTAACACAAAGAAAGGTTTTGGCTTGTATTGCAGGGAGACAGAGATGCCGATCAAGTACATAAAATACCTATGATCTGAAACAACACTGTGGCCAGAGGTTAGGCAAAATGGCTTAACTGGGGTTCCAGATAAAATAAAGGCAATAGCAGGATGTCCGCCTTACAATGTAAAATAGAGCTGCAGAGATTTGTGAAGATGATAAACTGCATTCCATTATTCATTTGAATTCTCACTGGGGTCAGCATATCCTTAAGAAATTACTGGAAAAGTAATGCTACCTGGTATTGGAGAGATTAATATGAACAAGGAAATAAACAGTTAAAACCAGTGACACTAATCCACCAGCTTAAAAATATCATGATGTTTTCTGAAATGCTGCAATATGTGTATGTTACCTATTTAGACTGAGATTTCTAAGCAGAACAGACAGAAACTATTGCCACATTTGCAAAGAAGTGCTGGTAATTTTATTTGCCCCTCTAAACTTCCTTCAATCTAGATAAATATGAAAGATACTGAGAAAAGAAACTATAATGCACTTTGAAGTGGCTGTAAAAAATCCTTTGCCTAATTTTCATGGATACTAAGCATTAGCTTGAGTTGGAAATGCAGACAGTAAGCACCTTGCAAAATCAGTCCATCTGTCTTTGGCATCGTCTACAACTTCATAGATAAAGCTGATGTTCTTTTACCAGGAAAGAAGATTTCAAAGGCACAAATTGCTGTTTGATGCCCAGTGTCTAACGCACAGCATTGTTCCTAGCTGAATGTTGAAGGCTTAAAAATTTCCCTTATTTCCCTTTGGATTGTAATTGGATTAAAAAGTGCATGCCAAACACCACTATCACGGCAATGAAAAGTGGATAGCAGTTACACACCAAACTGTGTTTTCTGATATACTCAAACTACATACACTAGATATCATACCATTCAAACCCAAAACCTGGCTATTTGTGGTATGGGATGCAGCAACTGTTTTGCAGTGCTGAATAAGTCCAAAAAAAAAAGGGGGGAAAATGAAGACATTTTAATTGCAAAGAGGAGAAATTCAGACAGTAGCGTGCAATAATGTGTATTGGAATTTGGCAAAGATGTTAATGTTAATATCCCTGTTCTTATAGGAAATATCATATGATCTCTAATGGCAACAAATTATCTGCACCTTATTTTGATATGCCATCTGAAGGATTAGTCTCCATCAGCATGGGTAAACTGCCTGCTGCAGCAAAACATCCGATCAACCCTGACTCACAGAACTTGCCTCCATTGAGTTCCCATCAAGAGGTTCTTGAGCTTCCCATCTTCAGGCAGCTGACCTCACCTTACACTCTTTGGGCTGGTGAGAGCTATCACCACCCCAGTATTAGGTGATAATGGCTTCAGGCCATAACGTATCATGCCTCTAGAGGTGGGTGAAGGGAAGCAGCATCCCAGGATTAAAGTTAGCAGCATTCACAAGAAACATGAGTTTAGCAGCCTTAACAAATGTCCATAACACAGGAAGACAGAAAATGTGGTATCTGTTTGTCAGACTCCCAGCACTGTGATAACAAGATGTGCAATAAATCAAGATTGAGTGGATTAACTACTCTCTATGTGAAGCCCAGCACTGGTATGTCAGTGGATTTAACAGGATGGGATAAAATTAGCAGACCTGTAGGAAACCTGTAAGGACATAAAGGGCACCAATCGTTAGGTGGTTAGCACTAGGAGAGCTGGTGTGAGGAAATCTGGGGATAAGTGCTGCAAGGCAGGAGGCAGTCCTGGCAGAGCTTTTCAGCATGTGGTTGTTTCTAATCGGATCTATCCATCCTTCAGTTTTATATGCTGTACAGTTTTGTAGCATCTAGGAGAAGAGCAGACATGAGCCTTACAGCCCCAATTACTTCGCTTTGACATCTATGGAGCCTTTATGGAAGTCACTTCCACAGGTATCCTATAGGATTACAATGCATGAAGCATGCTGAGACACTTGGTGTGGCTGAGGGAGCGAAGTGGTGAGTGGCACCGATGAGTACCAAGCCCTGTCCAAGGGACAGAGGTGTGCAGATCCTGGGGGAAAAGCTCCACTTCCTCCCGTGTCTATGGGGTTTTAATAATTTGTTTCTCTTGTCCACTCATTCCCATCTACAGAGTCATAGGTTCCTGAGGCTTTTTCTGATCCGCATGGAAACACTATTGCCAGAGCATACAAGCTCAAATGCTCTGCTTTGTGGCCTCCTTCTCACAGATTTCTTTCCCTTTCTGCACCCCTTCCCCATCATTTTTCTCTCTCTCTCACTTTCCTCATTATTGTGGCAAGGAAAGGAAACACTTCAGAAATGAAAGATTAGTTTGCTGTATCATAAAGATGAGCTTTGTAATCACTTTCCTTTAAGCAAAGAATTAAAAGATAATAAAAGCCCTAATTAAGGACCTCGTTAGCTTAACTAGATTTTCATATGCAAAGTGATGTCTGCCACGTGCTGCTGCCGTCTGAAAATGCCGCCTGGTCCTACATAGAAAGCACCTGTGCCAACCCCCAACTGTGTGTTCCTTCTTCATTTCACTTACCTTTTTCCCTTTTCCCCTCCTTTCCCCATTGTGCCAGAGCTCAGCAAGCTCAGGCTGATGCTGGGTGCAGACTTGGTGTACCTTATGAACCACAGGGAAGAAACGTGCGTGAGCGAAAGGGCATCTCAAAAGATGGAGAAGAGCAGAAAGGACCAACAAGTGCTGAAAGTACACAGGCTTAGCCAGAGAAGAAGGCAGAGGGAGCACACAGGAACCCCTCAGGCCAAACTGCTCCAATGGCAGGTACAGAATACATCTGAGTCCTGCTGAGCACAGGAACCCTTTGGTTGGAGGAAGGACACGCT
Organism: Coracopsis vasa; assembly: GCA_026283785.1. NCBI lineage: Eukaryota > Metazoa > Chordata > Aves > Psittaciformes > Psittacidae > Coracopsis > Coracopsis vasa. The sequence goes on along the minus strand of JANHGB010002217.1, from coordinate 23,545 downwards.
GGCTGGAGCTAGCCCTGCTCTTGCTCCTGTACAGAACTTAGCTAAGATTTGGCCAAAGACTTGCATTAAGGGTTTGGCTTCATTCCTGACCGGAAACAAAAGATGGAACCTTGGAAACACTGTCTGAGGGGCTTTCCAGAGCTCTGCTCTCAGTCTCACAAGACCCATGGTCCATACGAATTCTATTCCTAAGCCCCCTTCTGCACAAATCCAGACACCGCACCATAACCTTCCGCCCCGCCTCTCAATTCCTATTTTGAACCCTAGCTGCTAACCTATCCATTCTAACATGAGTAGGAAGCCAACCAGCAGAGTACCTGTTCATCACTATTGGCCAGCTAGCCTCATTCACCTACTTCACCGTCATTCTAATCGTATTCCCCATCACCACATCCCTAGAAGATAAAATACTCACCTAGATACTCTAACAGTTTACAAAAAACATTGGTCTTGTAAAGCACAGAATGAAGATTACCCCTCTTCTAGAGTAAAGTCTCAGAAAAAAAAGGGTTCAAACCTCTATCATCAGCTCCCAAGGTTGGTATTTTATATTAAACTATTTCCTGACAGTTCCCCCCAACCCAAACAGCCCAAATAGCCCTGCAAGACAAGCCTTGTACAAGCTCTAATACAACAAATAAAGTCAAAAACAGCCCCCAGAAATATCCCCCCCTGCCCCAAGAATGAAACACAGCCACCCCACTAACGCTGTTTGGGGATGCGTTTAACAGAAGCAATTAGGACATCACTATACCATAGTAATGCATGCAGGTGAATGAACAAAACGGCTGCTTGCTGTCGGGTAAGAAAGCATCCTGGCCTGGCTGAGCAAAGAACACTCGGTTGCTAGCAGCACAGCTCAGCAGAGGCCATGGCAGAAGCACGAGCAGGCATCCGCCCAGCTGTAACAATCTGATAAATTCCTACAGCTGGGAACTCAGCACGAGATGGGAATCGGGATTTTCATCCTCGTTACAACAGTAATCGGAGCCTCATTCTACTTCGTTTAGACCCTGCTGTGAACGTGAGCAAAAACCACAGGGTGCTGAGCAGGGAGGTCACCCCAGGGCAGTGGCGAGTGGCATGCCAGCCAGAAGCAGCAGGAGGCTGGAGAGCGGGCATGGAGGCAGAGACCGGTGTGGCCTGCGTGCATCTCATGCAGGTATACAAAGCCCCCTGTGGTGAGCTCCCCAGCTTCCAACTATTTGTTTTAATTTAGAGAGTAAGAAAGAAAACATTCCAGTGCTGAGTAAGGATGGGTTTGAAACGATGCCTCAGGGCTCAGCCTTCAGCTTAAACCTGTTGGTGCAAATGGCTGGGGACTTTCACCCCAAACTTGATGGATCTCCGACCCTGTCTGAACGACCAGTGATACCATCAGTAACCCCTTTCTCACCTTTTAGTCCAGGGCAAGGCTTAAGGAGACCTGATACAGCATTACTAGAATGGAGGCTAAATCGATCTGTTTATTAGCTGAGAATTTTCTTTGGTTAATATAATTGATTCTTGCCTTTCCTCTACAAAACATGGGAGTGGCTGGATATAGGGGAGTTGATTTAGTTTGAGAACAGACATGAAGAGCTATAAACCAGATCCAGACATTGTATCCAGCACTCAGACACCAGACTCCTGGCTGGGCTCATCTCCAGTCATTATATGTACTCATGCAGAAGAGGAAATTGCCGATGTGCCTTAAATATAGCTTAAAAGTAATCAGCGTCAAGCTACTTCTACTATATTACAGGTTGAAAGTGAGGCAATTACTTAGTGAGGGTCAGACAAACTACCTTGACTTGGCCTTCCACCACTTCCCACCCAGTGGACCAACAAGTGCATCATGACTATTAGAACAACTTCACTGAATGTTACAATTACTCATGTCAAATGGAGATGTAATGCAGTTAACGCGCATGCTGGCTTCCCACTGCTACTGCTGATGATTATTGCTATTAGAGCATGACCAAACAGTCATTCAAATATAAACAGCAGATTTGTTTTGATGGTGCTCGTGGCCCATTTTATTCGCTGTCTACGAACATTAACACAAATGGCTTTGGTTTGCAAGACTGTCCCTAGGGAGCAAGCTGAAGTCAGGAATACCTTTGCGCTGACTACTATCTGCACTGGAATATTTTGCAAGGCTCTCTGGAAAACTTGACAGCCACCTCATCAGGGAGAAAAAACAGAGCTGTGCAAGTCCAAGAGCTGGTTGCAAGAGATGAGCACAGTACCTGAATAGAAAATCATGGCAATCCACTGACTGGCCCCTCTTTCAGAAGCACATTCCTGCCAGCTATTCAGCAAATGCTTAGGAACAACACCTGCATCAAAACGTGGTACCCAACTCATTCACAAGGGTTTCTGATCCAACATCTACTTAAGGAAAAGGTGTCTTTCCATTCGCTTAAATGGTTTATGTATTACAGAGTAACACATAGAGCTAAATTCACTAAAAGCTCTTCTTGCTGTGAAAAGATTACCTGATTAAGAAGATTAATTGTTATTATTGCTCTCATTTCTATGCTGTCCTATAGTGGAATTCCTTATCTCTACATCAGTTTCCAAGATGGGGGCTCTGATGTTCTCTCCATTTTGTCTGAGCTGCTTACTGCAAGTGGGTTTTGCCTCATAAAGATGAGAGCTAATCCGAATGGCCACTGATGCGATTACGTTGTGCAGCTGACTGCTGAACTTCTCCTTTGCAAAAGGACAGATGCAGAAGGTGGCAACCCCAGGCTGCCAGAGATCCAACTAATTACCTAGCAGCACCAAGGCCATGACTCTTGCCAGATGCTTTGATAACAGCTCCCATTTATCTCTTCCGCAGAAGCACATACTCGAATATGCACACTGAAGAAGGACTCTTGCATATCACAGGACAGGCTTTGAGGCAATGCCACAGGCTCTCAGCTTGCATTGATTTCAACAGGTTTGTGAGAGGAGTCAGCCTCCTCTAAGGAGCACAGTGCTCTGAGGGGAGCTGCTGGTTGGTGCGGACAGACCAAGGGCCTGAGTCAGGAAAATGAGTAAGAATGAAGGAAATGCAGTTGGCACATGTTTTTCTAAAGCCTTTTTGATGGGAAGTTAGATACAGAAGTATCTCTGGTATGTAAGTCAGACTACTTATATACTATACACAAAAGAGTGCTGGTTTGGACGTGAATAAGGAGCTTCGAGGAGTCATTCCTAAGGTGATTTCTAGTATCAGCTGGAAGGAAAGGTTAGTAGCTGTGCAACATGCCATGGGTTAAGGATGCTCGAAGTGCCCCCTCATGCTTATTCTTTAGTTTTTCTTCACACAGCAAAAAAACTAGGTTTCTTCAGCCTAGAGCACAGATGATGGAGATAAAATGTGACACAGAAATACAGAATCATGAGCACCACGGATCAAGTGAAGAAGAAAGATCTTTCACTGGTCACCCAGTAGAAGCAATGGAAACTCAATGAAGCAAACAAGTGATGAGCAAATGCAAACTAGAGCAGAGTTAAGCTGTGGAACTCACTGCTACAGGATACTGCAGTATCTCCATGGGCCATCAGACAAACTCACAAGGATCTACGCAGCACAAAGCAAACACTACTGCCTCAGGAGGTCCCTGTGCTGCAAATCACAGGAGGCTTACAGAGTGTAACAGAGTGGTATCATTATATACTTACACCACTCTTACATTTTTCTCTTGGCATCTGCTATAGGTCACTGCTGGCAACATACAGGGGAAAAGCAGCTAGACAGATCCTTGGTTCTGCCTGGTATGGCAGTTCTTATGTTATTGACTAATTGGGTGAGCTGTACGGCTCAGATCCTTAAGCAGGAAGTTAGGCATGTCTGTGCCTAGAGAGCTATGAAATTATGTGTTTCTTTTGCTTTTTCCTTTTTTAATTACATTTCCTATTCCAGTGAGTGGGAGCTCCTGGCAAAGTCTGAGAAGAAACAGTCTCTCATCTACACATGACCAGGCTGGGGTGTGATGAGGGGACATCATCACACACATCTACTCCCACTCAATGATTACCAGCAGCAGAGGTGTGTAAGCAGCAATGCTGTTCTAAGTAAATCTGGGAGCTCGAAGTGCCAGCACAGCATGGCGGGGTACTCTGAGGATGATCTTCCTATTTGTCAACGTGAATGTGAGATAGTACAAGCATGCATAGCAAGTGCAAGCGCGAGATAAAAATATGCAGGTGCACAGGTATCTACAAAAGGAAGAGGGGGGAGAGAGGAGAACGTCTGGAAACTCTTTTTACAGTGCACATATTTAGAGTGTTTATCAGAATCCATCCATCCATGCACTCGACAGGAAAACACAGCCTGCAAGGCAGTGGTTCGTTTGAAATCAGGTGTGAGGATGTTCTAGGACCCTGCTAAGGTATAGGCACATCAACATACCAGATAAAGCAAGCAGCAGAGAACAGTGAAAGGGTAAAAGGGCATTTCATAGGGACACACAGGGGTGGGGTGCAGCATCACTTCCCAGGTGGAGCAGAGAAGGATCTGAGGAGCAAACCTCAAGGAGGCTTTTCCTAAGCAGACAGAATGGAGTTCATTGCAATCGCATTGTTACTGTGATCAAAGGGAGGTATTTCAGGCATGCAGAAGAAGGCATTTGTACCACTCGGAGAGCAAAAAGCTGAGCAGCTGAAAATACTTGTGCCAAATCCCCACTTAGGCACCTCTTTCCCCTCCAGCCCCTGTTCTCCCCCCTGGAGCTTCCCCATTCATTTCTCATTCTGCAGCTCTTCAGCACTAGACCCTTCTCCTGATTAACGTTTCAAACCCGTTGATAGTTTGTGCTGCCTTAGACAAACTAATCATCGTTAGCACTTCAAAAACCTGTCCAGCTTTCCCTCCCAGAGGCACAGGTGCCACCCTCAGCTGCTTGGGCTAAAAATACAGCAGCCACAACATGCTTTCCTTGCGAGCCCATCAGGAGGTACCAGCTCACAGCTCTGGCAGGCAAGCAGATCACTGGGCTCTGGGTTCCCTCAGATCCCCGCAGCAGGTTAAGCATGAAGCACCTAGCAAGAAGGAGAGGGCTGAAGGTGTCTTCTCCTCTCCTAGGTCTTAGCACACTGAAGCCTGTTCTGGAAGCACTTCTCACTTCCCAGGGTAAAGCAGAGCCAATGTGTTAAATAGGGCTGTTTTCCTCCAGCCTGTCCAAGCTGGAGAGATGTTCACAGCTGGGGTTTGACTGGGATTTGCTGGGACCACTATGGGTACAATCTCCATATAGAAGGCTAGTAGCTTTTCTTAGTGACCTGTATCCCTAGTGTTTATAGAGCAGGAAAAGGCAGAAAGTTAATAAATAACCCAGGGAAAGCAGGAATGATGCAGGAACAGGTGTCCTGGTGAGCTGCCCAAGTCTGGCCTGAGCTGCAGCCAAGAGATACAAAGGCCACAGTTAAATAGGAGGAAAAGAGTGATGGGCTGGAAGATGCTCTCTGTGACACTTGGATGCAACTCTGTGCTACTGAAACGCCAGGAAGGCTTGGATGTGCTTCCGTATCTTTCTCTAGGAGATACCTAAATCTTCCTCATCGGGCAGAGTCATTCCACACACCACCCCTTTTCAAAGAATGACATTGTGTTTTCTGCAGTGGGGATCAGGTGGTATTCAGCACTGCCTTGGGGATGAAGGCTGTAACAGTGCCTATGAGATTCCTACCTGACTTCAGCTAATGTCAGCTGGGCCCTGGAGCAAGCTAAGGACCATTCCAGGGACAAAACCTTCCTGACAATGTCTGAAAAGCAGGAGGTTTGCCCAGCAGACCTGCTTTTCAACTGGGATGGAAGCAAAGGGATCAGCTGCTCCAAAGACATCCTCCTGGGACTGTCTTGGATTCAGCATGTCATTCTGGTGAGACTGATGTTAAAACAATGACTGGGAAATCACCAGGAATAAAGGCCACTGGAAGTATTGTACCTTGGGGGGCAACCTGGGCCCTCATATGTTATGTTTGTGGAGTGCACATCTATGAGAAGGCTCTGACATGCTGCTGAGCCTGCAAGCATCAGGGTTGCTGTGGAAAAGCAACCACCTCCTGTGCTTAGCAGCACGCACTGAGCCCGCAAAGAGGTCACACTGGAGAGAAAGGGATTATTTATAAGGCGGCTAAAACCTTCCTCCTGAAGCCCAGAACTAATGCTGAACAGCAAAATGATAGAAGAAAAAGCTGTCATGAACCAAGGCCTAAGGAATGCAATTCCCCAAGCAAGAGCAATTCAGGCAGGCTGGAGGGAAGATGCCCCACACCTGCAAAACTGCCTAGCACTGAGAGCCCTCCAGGCTTCCTCTGTGCTCTTCTTCAGCCACAACCCGGTGCTCCAAAACCCTCTTCCATTAAGCACACCAAGCAACCTTCCCAGCCACAGCATCCCTATCTATCCTGCTCCAAACAGATCTGTGCAGAAACCAGGAGGGTGGCATGCTCTATCTTGTTTCCTTACAGATATTTTACAGGAAGCCTGTACAGGCCTATTTGGAGATTCAGCTGCTGGGTTGGTTTTGGCACACAGTCCCTGCATGCTCTGGAAGGCACATGTGGCTGGGACAAGCCTGCTTCCATGGCTTCAGAAATCAGTGATGAGGGCAGATCAGTTCCAGAGCGGGCAGTATAAGATTCCCAGTCCTTTTGCTCGAGCTGACCTCATAAAGGATATGTCACACCACTAGTTCTCACCAGAAAAAAGACTGCCTACATAGCTCCCCACTGTTTGCTGCATAAGATATATGTGAGCATCCCTAAGGCACATCTCTTTCTCCCCTCCTGGCTCTCCTGAGATCCTCCCCATCTAACACTTACTTCGTTGAACATTCGAGGATTAGGTTTATCTCATCATTTCCCATGGCCATCATCTGACAGCAACTGCAATCTTTGCTTGCCTGTGACATACAGGGGGATAGGGTAGGAGATCAGTGCAACACAGACATTACTTTAGAGGCTCCACGCTCTTTCTGCTATCCACCAAGAGACTGGGCCTGTGGGAACATCCTGTGAGGTCAATATTCAAGCACTGATAGCATTTAGGACATTCATTTGTGTTTCACAAGTGAATCTATGGGCAAAAATATGTTGCCACCTTCCAAGACCTGTTCAGCCACTAACAGCCACCCCTTGGCTATGTGACTCCCTTGTTCCTGCAGATATTCATTCCCTCCCACACCGCCACCAGCTTCCCCACCCCTGCTTGCTATCTTCTGACCCAAAAATAAAATACCCTTGTTTATGGCACAATTGTCTGGGTTTAAAGCTGAGCTTTGTGGAGGCTTCAGTCATAATTTCTGGCCTCCCTGCCTGTAAGCAGCAAGAGGCTGGGGATGGGATGCCAGTGGCTGTGATAGCATCTGTACAGCCAAACATACTGGCAATGCAGAGCCGGCCAGAGGCAGCAGCTCGGGTCTGTTGCAGGATGCTGACAGAAGGGGGCAAAATCCATCTGCAGTCAGAGCTTGTTCCCTGCTTTAGCTCTGTTTGCTTCCTGTCTCAGCCTTGCAGCCCATAGCAGGGACCCGCTCTCATCATCTCACCCATTCCAACTTGCCTCTGTGGGACTAGGAGTGGCCCCAGAACAAGAAGGCCACTGGCTAACAGGCATGTGGATGACAGCAAGTGGGTGCTATAGGCAATGCTGGACTGGGCATGAATACTAAGCTGCTGTGTACTTATTGCTGATTTGGCTGTTGGTGCTGATAGCAGCAGAAAAGCTGGAGTGGCAAGGAGGGTCCCCAGGAATGGGTAAGAGAAAGGGATGCCTGTTTCCTTCATGCAGTGCACCCTGAGGTCAGATTCTGCTTCACCTTGCATCTTCTGTGGTCCAAGGAAGGGTGGGTGTAAAACACAGCAGAGGCAGGATGGCAAGGTCCCCCTGCACCCAGTGCCAGGTAGTGGGCATGCAGGGCCCACCCATCTACAAGATTTGGGCTGGGAAACAGCAAAAATGTCTTGGGACAGAGCAAGTTTCCAAATGACAGTGTGTTGCTTTAAATCCTTCTCCACATTACTTTTGGAGTCAGCTTTTACCTTTATAAAAGCCCCAGTGCAGTGGACACCATCACATCTCAGGACACTGGGATTTTCAATTCCTTGTGAACTGGTAATCTAGGGATGCTTGTGGGATGACTTCTGCCAAGTAATAACGCCTGGAATAGTGGCAATGGGAAAGGAATAGGAAGGAAGGCAATTCCAGTATTACGCACACCACACACCCCCTTCGTTTTTTCCTGTGAGTAAGCAACATTTTCTCTCTCCTCTCCTCCTCAGCTGGGTTGGTGACTTCTATTTCCGTACACATCAGTGAGTCCCTTCTTCTTACATCATCTGACATGCCTACAGCCAACTCCTGTGAATTTCCTGCAAGTCTTACTAAAGCTGGCAGCTGCCCTTAAAGCCCCTCAGCCTACAGAGTTGCACAGCTCACTGGGAAAGAGCTTTTGCTTCCTTCCTCCCTGTTTCTAGACTTTAAGAGGGGTAAGAGGAGGCAAGAATGGAAAACTGGGACTTCCCTAAGCCCCAGCCTTGCTTCACTATTTCTTCTACACCTGTGGCATGGTGGGGAATGAAAGGAATTGGTACCCTCATTTTCAGTTCCCGAGTTGCAGCATGGTCCCCATGGATCATGGGATGTTCAGAGTGACAGAGGGCACATTTCTGCCTGTCTCTTGGGATAACCCCCTCTTGGAGCTCTCAGGCTGGGCAGGAGAGATGTTAACAGAGATGCTGTTAGATGGGAAAGCCTTAGATGTCCCTAGCCACAAAGTCTTCTGCTTCAGTAGGCTGGGCTGTGGTTGGAAGACCTCGCATTAAGGTACCTTAGCAAGCACGTACAGGAGAGCTGGAAGGAGGGAGGAGAGTGAGGCACTGAGCAAGACTAATCTTTTTTGCTGGGAATGAAGGACTTTGATGCCCAGATCCTGAGGGCACCCCATTGACACACACCCCATATGCAGATGCGTGCATAAGAAGAGATGTGTGTGCTCAAACTTAACCTGAGAGCTTTCTTGTTTCTTGCACGTAGGATGGGCTGGAGCAGGGAGATTTTGCACTCTTCATTAATGTAGTCCGCAGCCCACTTCTGATGATCTGAATGCCTCCTCCCTTTAAAAAGGTTCCTTGAACAGACAGCAGCCCCCATGTAAAACAGCCCTTCACAGCAATCACAGCAGCCACCTTGAAACTGAAAAACCCTACAGGGGGAGAGCTGTGCTCTCCCCTGAGCAGACCTAAAGAGGGGAAAAAAAGGTGCTGGGCTGTGGCAGGCAGAAGATGGAAAAGACTACCCTAAATACTGGTGTTATGGGGCAGGCAGCATGTGATACAGCACTGCTGTACGTTTGAGTCAAGCATGCTTACATCATAAGGGCTTTACAGGCATCTTGTTGGCCCAAATGCATAAGGAGAATTTCCTGAAGAATTGCCTTGTAAATAAATACATAGGACTCTGTTTATCACAGATCTGTGATTCCTGATTCCTGCTGTGCCCTACTAAAGGGATTAAGTTGTTGGTCACTCTTTAGTCTTACTCAACCATGCAGATCTAAGGAAAGATCTATGGATTAAACTGATGCTTTGGTGTTTTGTTTGTTGGGTTTTTTTTTTCCCTCCTCACTGCCAAGAACAACCCCAGTCTCTTCATTTAGACCTTAGCAAGCAATCCTGCTGAGAAACTGCCGGTGTGCCTCCCAGAGCTCTGTAGCAAACAGGAGGAAGAGATGGTAAAAAACTTCCTTTTCCATCTGCGAGTGAGCAAAACCAACCTGGAGTCACACAGGAATTAGAGCAACAGAGGAAGCAGAGGCTATTTTTATCAAGTCGCTTACGAGAACCACATTTTAAGCTGTTAGTCCCCATTTCTCTCAGCTCTCCGAGGAGCTGGCACTGTATGTCAGGGCCTGACCTCCAGAAAGAAGTAAGAACAATTAGAGAAGGGGAACAAATCCAGGGTCACTCAGGAATTCTGCAGTTGTTGCTGTGCAGCACACCAAGGTCTCCCTAAACCCCATAGCAAGGGTGGGGAGAGCACTCTTGCTTCTCTGCAGCTCTCCTGCCACCTGAATGGAGGGAGATGCTCCACTAGCCATTGGCTGTAGAGAGCTGTAACAGAGGCTTGGCATGCCACAGCCACCTCCAGGGGAGAAGGAGGGGGAGCTGAAGGATGTTAGGTGATGAAAGACTGGTTAAGTTCGGATGGCTGTCTAAAACATTGCAAAGAAACTGAAGAAAGGAGAAATTAAGAAAGATGTCGAACCTTAAGCCTAATTAGAGTAGCAGTGTAGTTATAGTCATGATAGCCTAAGGATACAATTAGATGTGTCTCAAGAGGAAGGCTGATCTTGTTGTTAAAGCATAAAGGTAAGGGACAGAATAAAATGGGTTGCCGTCTGGTGCTGGTTCCCAGATGGCTCTGATGTGTTCCAGTGATTCCATGTGACTCCAGCACGATACTTCCAGTCTCCCGACACCTCAGTTTCAGTGTTTCCCAATATTTCTAACTAGCCTGAGGAAGTCCCAAGGCCAAGATGAGGAATTTTTATGGCATCCAACCACCAGGATCCCCTTTAGTACATCTCAGACTTGCAGCTGGAGATCTTAGGGCAAAAGCTGTTAGGGGAAAGCAAAGCTGTTTGCCAAAAAGAGCCAGGAGCTAAAATGCATCCAAGGGAGATGTCCTAAATTAGCACAAAACATCCAAGCAAGTGGATTTCTAGTCTCACATAATCACATCTCAGTGTTTTGGAAAACTAAAAGACACACAGCCCTTCACTTTGATAGTACAGACTGATGTTCCTAAGCAAACTGACTTTGGTGACCCTCGGTCTGGTCCTCAGTAAAACAAGCAAACATAGGGCACAGGCATCATTCACAACATGGATCTGAGGCCTCAGCTCCTTTTCAGTCCCTCTTTGCCCAGTGTTACTGCCCCCTTCACTCTGCATTCATGGGAAAGAGTTGTGACAGCAGGAACAAGAAGAGATAAATAGGAGATTGAGGCTGACACAAGCTATGTCTATAGAAACCTAAGCAGGCAGGCACAGGCAGCTCAGCCCACCCTGCACACAGCATGCACCCAGGTGCAGTGCCAGCTCCAGTCCAGCAGCAGCAAACCCCATCCAGCAAACTTCAGCAGCCCATCTCAGCCCAAACTTGGCACTGATCTAGTAGAGTCCTTACTGCCTCCAGCAGCAATTAGACAGGGGAGATCATGCTATTTTCCATGCAAAACACAACACTGGTGCTTTTATAGCATGTGGATGTGAGCATTTGAGGGATGCAAGGGGAGATGCTGGCAGAGCGCTGTTGCAGAGGGTGCTAGGAGAGATGTCTGAGCCAGTGACACCTGAGGAAAATGAAGTTCTATGGGTTATGTGGACATCCTAACAGACGACCTACATCAAACCGCAGATACCACCCAGTGACCCAGGCAGGTAACAGGATTTGGATCGGCACCATCCCCAGCTATCTGGGCACAGGGAGAGATCCCACAGAGGCCCTGGACTTTGATCCACTCATGAGAGGTCTTGGCAGGAGGCAATATTTACCTTGCCAATTGAGTGCCAGCTCTACATTGTCCATGGCATGAAATGACTGACATGCTGGCGTACAAAGGTAAAAAAGGACAGATTGATTTATTGATCAAGGAAAGAGTCTCCTTGACAGAGATGTGCTGTCAAACAATGGCAGGACGTGCTGCTAAAAGCCCTCCAGATTGATTACTTTACCTGCCACCTGATCCTTCATCGCCCTGGGCTCTGGCAGGTGAAGAGCAGGGGGAGATTTACGTGTGGCTGGGAGTCAGGACATAAAGCACCCAGGAATGTAGCACACATAAAGCTCCAGGGGTCTGGCTAGCACACAACAGCCCTTCTGTCCCCCACGTGCCACGGGGATGGAAGGTCCCTCAGCCCATGGGCCAGCCAGGGTGGCAAGAAGACCAGTGAAACCTCACCATGCAGCCAACCGAATGCAGCACCGTGGCAGGTAACACCTGCACATCCTGAAACATTGCCATTTCCCTTCCCCATCTGTTCCCTTCTCTAGGATTAAAGCACTCCTGCCTGTACAATTACATGGCCTGTGCCTGCCCCACGGATGGTTGAAAGCACAACCAGGCAGCTGGCCGGGTGCTGCTATTAAACCACAGCCCCAGCCACGCAGGCACTCAGCCCACTGCAGAAGGTAATGCTACAGCCCATGTCCCAGCACAGCGCATCAAGCCAGGGCACCCATGGAAAGCATCCACCCCTCCACCAGCTGCAGCAAGAAAGTGCCAGCCCAGGAGGGAGCTGTGTCCTAGGAGCTGCTCTCCTCTGTCACTGCCAGTACACCCTGGAGCATCCAGAGCGGCTCTCTCTTAATATGGGGTAATGAGTATAAACTGATGGAGAATTGTGCCTTACAGAGGGAGAGGAGAACATGAGAATGGTCATTTGCTTAAACTTCTAGGCCTCAATTCACTATTTCTGCACTGGTTCCCTTGGTTAAACTGGATTCTCCCCTACTTGACAAGAAGAGAACGGTGACCAAGCCTCTCTTATAGCTTGCTCAGGAGCCAGCCTGAGTTGTGCTAGGTAGGAGGCTGGGCCTTACCACACCAGCAAATCAAGGCAGCCTGCTTATGGCACGATATGGATGCTCCCACTCAGATCACATCGAAGCCCAAAGCTACTCTGGTGACTAACCAAGTCCTGACTTTGCTTTGTGGACACACTGAACCAAGCACATCACAAGCTCATTTAGAGAGCTGTAGCATGAGACAGGCTGTCAAAGATAGACATAACAAAGAGAATTCCTCAATTACTTCAGTGCTACCTAATTTACCAGGCACACACAGTATGTTGGGAAAATGCCACTCCAGAGCTGCTCTCATACCTGTTAAAGGGCTTGATATTCCCAGTACATGGCAACTCTATCTTAATTCTGTGGGCAAGCCAACCAGCTTTGGCTGCACACCAAATCCAGATGGCTCACCATCTCTCATGTGAAAAGTGTAAATAATACAGCAGACCAACCACAGGGAAAACAGAGATCCCAAAAAGGCAGAGATATGAGAGGCTAATTTGACTTTTGAACAAGTATCTAAATTAACATCCTCCTAACAGCCTCTTTTCTGGACTGCAGCAAATGCCATGAATGACTGAAGAATGACTGACCTGGACACGCTGGCTGTGGGAAAGGCAAGAATACGACAAGAGGAGGTGTGAAGCGTAGTTGTGCATTAGAAAAGGCAGGTAAAGTGGGCACATAGTGCCTCAGTGGACACAACTGATGTGGTTTATCTTGACTTCTGTAATGCCTTTGACATGGTCCAGCCCAACATCTTTGTTGCTAAATTGAAGCCACATTCCACATGTCACAACTCAATTTCACCCCGAATTCATACATGCTTACAACCGAGCAGCGACCAGTTCTATTGCAGACCAAAGGAGAGGGCAATGCGTTTCTTGTGTTGGAAGGTACTCGAATATCAGGAGAAACTGCTGCATCCCAAAGCCAAGGGCCACATTTAAAATACAGCCTATCAGCATTTTATGACAGAAAGAGGTGCTATTTCCTGCTTCAGCCTAAGAAATTGAACCAACTACTTCTTCCTCAGAAAGCTTCTCTAGTCAAATACATTTTGTATCTTGTGTCCACCCCCCCCTTGCCTTTAGAGCTGGAGGAAGAAGCAAAAAGAGGAGCCCAAAAGAAATCTGCCTACATGCAAAAGAGCAATATAAGGGGAGAAAATAAATCACAGGTAACATTTCCCTGCAACAAAATGATGTTTTGGCTGTGAAGGGATTTCCATTGATAATCTTGGGGATGAGAGAAGAGGAGCAGAGGGAGACATCTGTCATCATATGTAATGGTGCTTCTTGTTGTACAGTGTTGATAATTAAAGAAGATTCACCCAAGTAGAAAGAAAGATAAGAGTAAGAAAGGGAAAAAAAAAGGGAAAATGGGAATAAAAAGATCCTGAGCAGTTGTGTAACTATTTTTCCCTTGGGCCTAGGAAATGTTTCCACTAAGTAGTCCAAGATGCTGTTTAAGATTCAAACTATTGCTTGCTAGGGGAAAGGGAGAGAGGGTAGAGGGAGAACACTGCAACAACATTCAACTACATCTGCTACCCACTCATTACCGTAATAGAGAGAGGTAGGGATAAATCTGACTACACATGTGAGGGCAGCAACTGGTTGTTAGGTTTCAAAGATGTTATTACATCCTGGAGGAGCAGGGATATACACAGGTGACCTTCACCAATTTGAACGGGGCAGAGGGAAATCACACAGTGGAATGAAGTTAACAGCAACCCAGCGGGCAGGGTCCATGATTGCCAACCTGATTTCTATAATTGGTGTGATTACTACTATTGTAACTTAAACACAACAGCAAATCACTTGCTTAATTGAATTTGCCTTCTGTGTGTGGCTGGGAAGGGGGAGCACACAGAGGAGGATGCAAATTTCTGCTATGGCTGTGTGAGGCTTCTCAGACATGAAGCAAGCAGAGGAGTCCTGGGCTTGGGGGCAGCCCCAGGGGTAGAAGGATGAAGGCTAAGTAGGGCCTAAGGCAAGGCAGGGCAGCTTTTCTTGCATGACAGAGCCTTTGGGTGACAAGGTCTAGCGTGAGGTGTCTCTGCCCATGGCAGAGGGGTTGGAACTGGGTGATCCTTTCCAACCCTTACTATTCTATGATTCTATGTGTTTCCTGAAGGGTGATGCTCCATGTTTCTAAACAGTGCCAACACCTTTGCTATACTGAAGGTGAGAATGTTGCACAGGGCTTAGTAAATGCCTTGCAAAACACCAGAAGATGATAGAGCTTCTCAATGAACTCCGGGGGGGTCATGCTGATGGTGAACCTGCATCCAGGTCCCTCACTCTCAAATACATCCGCTTCTACCATCAGTGAAAGCCAGAAAGGATGATCTTTTGGATCAGCCTGTAGGATCAATTTAGCTTTCTAAAAGACATTTGCAGCATCCAGAAGGCTCTCCATTAAAAATAAACCCAACACATTGGCATCTGAAATGCTGGAAACAAACATATGTGTTATCTCTGGGTCATGGCATTTAATCTTTGCTATATCTTATTCAGAGATTCACAGAAAGGTAACAGAAAAGCAGGGTTGCTTGTACCCTCCAATACCTAGTGTGGAATGGGCACCTATTTGTTCCATTAAAACACATCTGTTTTTCAGTGCTGTTTTGAACCTGAAACTACAGACAAACTCATCAACACCTTCATGCTTTGGCAGGTTGAGGAGTGGTTCAAGAAGCGTTTTTTAACAGGACTAATCAGTATCCTGTATTTGGAGATTGAGACTAGATTTTGTGCAGGGTGTCCTGTTTAGGGAATCCAAGCATGGATCCAGAACTTCTCGCATCATCCTGTCTGCTCCATGAAACTGAAACTGGGAAAATCTCTGCTGAATTGATTTGAATCAGTGCATCTGAAATCTTCCTAATTCCCTAGATAAGAAACCCTCAGGTCTTTTCTAGAAAGTAAAATAAAATAAAAACTAATTTTGCTATGCCTGAGACTGCAATACAACAATACACTCTTCCCTTAGTGCTTTTCATGCATACTTATTACAGCATGCTACACAAACAGGGAAGCATTGCTTTTTGATAAGGAACACGAAACATACACCCAAAAC
>JANHGB010002215.1:0-16862 GCA_026283785.1 Coracopsis vasa | reverse complement strand
ATGCTGTCATTATGACTTATTTTTCTCTACTTTGTTTTTTATCAAATGCCTTTTGCGTATAAATATCTCTCCTTCCTTTCTTTGGAATTATGCCTATTCTGTTTGGAGATAACCAAAACAGCATGCGCTACTCAAGCAGGGAAGGTGTAATTACTTCTGTCTTTCTCTGTTTAGTAACTTTTAATAGCTGCTTATTAAACAAATAATGGAGTTAACACCAATTAGCAATCTTTCTGGTAAAAAATTCTCTGCTAAAACATTCCAATGTGTCTAATAACCTCAGGTGAACTACTGTGGAGATCGGCAATAGTCAGTTTTTTGTGCCTTCCTCTCCACATCTTCCTCTCCACAGGTCATGCTTGGATTTCTCTTCAAGTTGTCATAGATGGCATTTGTTGTTAACACACTTTGCCAACAGCAAGATACATATGAAGGAAGAATAGTTATGCTTGGTATAATTTCTGCAATTGAATTTGTAGCTATTCAGCACTGATGCAGAAAAAGGGAAGTCTCAATTTTTGTTTTGGGTATCAACTGCCTGGGTGTAAGCCTCTGAGTATAAATAATTTGCCCCATACGTTGTGTTCAGTATTTTTCTGCATTTGTATCCTATTTCTCAAAAGTTGTCTTTTGTTTGGTTTCACATGCTATACCATCTCTTCTATTGAGTACAATAGTTTATGAAAAGAATCTTGTGCAATTTACTGGGTGTTGAATTTGTCTTCAGGTAAAATACTAGATTACCTTCAAGAGACAAAGTTAGCATTTTCCAGACATAATTGAATGTAGCTGTTTTTCTTCTGGCACATATTTATGCAATATTTGCTGTATTGGTAAGGGAAAAGAAAACTGAAGTTACTCTGGTAGGGCAAGTAAAAGGAAGGCATTAAGGGGAAGTGCAGTTTTTCCTTCTTTGGTAGACTTTTAATGTTAAACAGCAAAGAAATTGAGGCCATTTGATCAGGAGCCCAATGGCTCTGTGTGACCAAACATTTCTGTGGATCCAAACTGAAATGAACAAGGGAAAATTTTCTTGATTTCTGCTAATGAAATGTTTTACCTACCAAGTGATGAATATTATCAACTTCTTTGGAGTAGCTCCTATTAAGAAGCAACGTTTTATTTACATATTATGTGAATTTATGTATTGTGCATGTTTATGCACAAATCTTCTTTGATAATGTTGCTTAGATTCTAGTGAGTTACAGTATCTTCAATTCAGTATGTAATTACAGGAGTATTACTTCCTTCAGTTTCATTGCATTTCTTGTCTCTCTTCAGTTCCCTAACAGAGAGAAAGTATCTTAAAAAAACCAAACAAAACCCCAAACCCACAACAACAGCAAGAAAAAAAACCCCAGACAAAGCAAAACCAACCACATATAAACATGTTTTCATTGTGCGAAAATGAAATCCTGTTGCTTCTTGGAAAAAACAGAACAAATAGGGAAACAGAAATGCTTACTTTTCTTTGTTTGTTTGCTTGTTTTTGTTGTTTTATTGTGATCTATTTTGTTTATTGAATTCTAGGTGGGATAAACAGGTGACAAGACTTTGATGAACTAAGTATTTCTGCAGCTTGTTCAAATCATGCTATTTTCCTGGCTGTGTATGAAGTGTGCAAAACCACAGGCTGGTGGTTCTAGTCATAGGCTGCTCAGTGATGTGCTACAAGTGATTGTTTGCTTTGTTAGTCCCGCCTGAGGTGTATGCAAGCTGAGTTAAATATTTGCACCCATACAGAAAATATCAAGACTGACTTACTAAATCAGCTTTCTGTTGTCTTCCTAATTAGTTAATGACATACCACAGAGGCTGCAGCTTCAGCTGGTGCTCAGCTTTTGCTTCAGTTTGCTCTTTATTCTCATGTAAGGGACCTTGAGATGGCTGGGCAGTGGAGCTTTGATCAGGACAGGGAAGATTCTAGTGAAAAGAGAGGTTTTTGAGTCAGTTTGCAATCTCAGAGGTGACAGGAAGACAAGATGCAGCAGACATGGCTGAATGTTTGGCCTGATTTCCTTGTTTCTGTTTGAAACCTCTCCAAGGCGTAGCTTCTATCAGCCGCATCTTCATGTGGGTGGATAATTCTCTAGAATGCAGAAATGGATTAATCAGACTAGTGTGCAGTGTGCAGGCAGAGCTGGGGTGGCACTGGGATGTTTGGATCACGGTGCTGGGGGTAACTGGACAAAATCTGGACTCTGTGTGTTTTTGAAGGAAAATGTAACAGGAAACTGTTGTCCAAGTTTGTTGTTTTTAAATTGCCATTGGGCTTAATTTGGACAAGGTTGAAACCTGCTCTCAAATTCTTCCTCCCTTTTGGATTTCACTGGGCTACTGTGGGTGTTTTTCTTGGTAGGTCAATGGGCCTATGCTCAATTATTGGTATGTGAACTTGGTATATCTTATTGTAATTTATGTAGTAATTTCTATGGGATTAAAAATAAATATATTGTGAGAAAAGGTAGGTCTTCAGAGGCCATTTGTTTCAAGATATCCCTGTGAAAAACTGCAGCTAAGATCCTGCATGTCTTCATTGTAATTTTATCTAGTTGCTTGTTTTTTGTTACTTTGGATATCTTTTTTTTCAGCGATTATGTATACACTTATTTGCACTCATGAGTATACTTTTCTGTGCTTTCATAGAAGTATACAATTCTGAAAAATGCTGATCTAATTTGAGAAGTTCAAGTAGGTGTTTAAGCACATAAAAGATTGTCTACTTTTTATGACAGGCCTTACCCTTTTACTGTCTCCATTTTTTGGGTTCCTTTCACATTGGCCTGCAGGTAGAAAGCCCTTTCAGGTAAGAGAAGGGTGTGTTTGTGTTCATTTAAGGATTTTTTTATTTTTTTTAAGCGTATATATGATGTTTCATAGTCCACAGAATGGGCAGGAATTACTTGTAACTTGTTTTTTGAACAAATGGTTAGAGTAAAATTACTTGAAAATACATGCTCTGGAGCTGGGTATTTCATTTGTCAGCTCACTGATCTATGTTTCTGGAATTTCTTCTGTTCATTTGACCTTTCATAGAAAGGCACACTTAAATGATGATGAAACGAATGATTCTTCTCAAGGTAGTGCTTTGGTAGCAACATAGGATTCAATTTTTAGTAATGCAGATTTTTTTTTTTTTGTTTATAGTCTCTGCAGGTATTTGCAGAATTCTGTTGTCATTTGAAAGAATGTGCTTGGCTCTCAACTGCTACAATTTTTTTTTTTTCATTTGACAGTTTCTGTAATTTTTTGACATTCTGTACTTGCAATGGTTGATACTAAATTTTTACCTCAGTCTAATAATCTTGTTGTCTTGTCTATGGCTTTAAAATAATGGCGTAATATTTATTGTAATTGCTGAGCTAAGAGAATTCTATTCTATTAATCAGGTTTTATCCAACAGGTAATCCTGTAAGGGATCAGTAAATCAAAAGCCATGTGATCTTGTATGAAACATTGGAATTTAAAGAACTGCAGTGTTTAAGTTTGTTTATTAAAACTTAGGTGGAAATAATGACACTTTTTTTTTTTTTTCTAAAAAAGAACAAAGGAGCTTTTATACAGTGCACAGATTAAATTTACTGCAGTAATTTGCATTACCTGCTGCTGCCTTAATTCTCAAAACTTGTACATTAAAAAAAAGAAAGCCCAATGAAACTTGCAGTTGTCAACACCAGTAAATTAAATAATGTTTGGTACATTGATTTTTACATGTCAGTTTGCTGCTTGAGACTGTTTAAATCCTGTTATTTAAAAATGTTAATAGCTTTACTCTGCTTACTAGATAAGCTATTCCTGGCAAGTGTTAGAGAAAAGGTTTTGGTTAATTGCATTAAAGCCCACCTTTCAATAAATAATGCTCAAGTTTAGTCTGCATTTACATGGAACAGCTGATGCTGTTCAGAAAAGGCTGGAATAATTTCTTGTTAGTGTGTTCTGTTTTAAGCTGTGAATTTGCTTCAGGGTTTGCACCTTCTGTAAAGTGCTTCTGCGAGTAGTTACACAAATGAACTAACTCTGAGCTCAATATTTTTTCTGTTGAGATAGAACTTCTTTCAGTTTGAGCTCTGAGCTCTTTTGGAGCAGATTTGGGTACCTTTTCATGGTGTTGCTTGCATTTATTCTTCATATCTCCTTAATTTCACTTCAATTTGTCTGGTTTTGGTTGCTTCTCTGTATTAGTGCATTTCATATATGCAATAATTTCTGCAGATTTCCAATCAAAATATGGGTAAAGTCTAAGGTTACAAATAATTGTTTTTTGCTAATATGTTGAATGTTTTTGTAAGGTGTTTTTGTTACACTGCCATAAGTAGTTCAATAAAACTAATGCCTTACTATCTCACCTCCTTTTCTGCTGTTTCTGCACTCTTCACTTTCCCTTCCCCCTGCTGTTGACTGCAACTTAGCTAACAGCATCTTGAATCTTATTTTTGATCAAGATTGCAGTTGTAGTGCAGTAACTTATGTAACACTTTTTCATAAATTACTTTTTCTGCTTATAAAAACAGTGAAAGCATTTTGAACCAACCCTGTCTTTTCTTCTATTCTTTTGCATATGAAAAATAACCCTTTTCAGAATCTTTAGCTTTAAACTTTGGTAATCCATTAAACCTTTTTTTTTTTTTTTTTTTTTTTTTTTTTTAATGCATTCATCCCTGGAGAATCTCATGTCTCAATTTGTAAATTGCTGAAAAGAAAGGTGAGGCTTCTTTGAAAACAACACTGAATCTTATTGGAGCTTTAGAAAATTTACAGTGTGAGAAAGTTTCTTTGCTTTAGCTGTGGTAGAGAGGTGTAGAATTTTGCAATAGATATCTCACTTGAAAGTGCAGGTTGTCATTTATTTAGAGCTAGACGTGGTCATGTAAATAGAATTTTAGCATTTTTGCCTTTGTAATGTTGTGTGTCTAAAATGTCTCCTAAAGTAAAAATATTTGTTATGGAACTACATGGTGGAAAGCAATGTTACGCAACACAGTGTGGCTTTAAAAAAGCCTCATTCTTGAACAAACATGCCTATTCTAGTTGTGATGAATTCTTTCTTCTGAATGGTTATCACCCTATTTTCAAGCTCTGGGCTTCTACAGCATACCAGTTCTTTATACTCTGTTCTTTTTACTGTTTTTCAGCATGGCACATTGAATGGCAGTAAAATCTTCGCAGATGTCAGTGCTCTAAGGCCCCATGTGGGATGTGATTGGGATTTTCCGAGGGTTTCTTCAGCCTTGCCTTGTTCATTCTTCTGTCACCATTAGATATTTACTTGATACTTTGGGTAGTAAATGTGGTAGGTCAGCAAATTCTTCGCGCAGCGTGCTCCCTGTGAGCATTCTAGGAACATACAGCAAGGATACAATTAATATTTCATAAATATGACTATTAATATTACATTTTTATTTGTATTTGTGAATTGAAACAATTGTCATTATACTAGAATCTGCTTTTCAAAAGAGATGGTAGAGATGCTAACTGGAAAGGACCAGTGGATGTCAAACTTGTGCTTTGAGTGAGAATATCACTATTGCAGGGTCAGGTCATCTGGTCAGCTCCTGAAAGCCCCTAAGGGTGAAGACTCCACATACTCAGCAGCATGACATAGTGCTGCAATGCCATCATAGCAGAAAAAGGTTTCCTGGTGTATAACTTGACCCTCCCAGTGCATAATTTAACTGTTGGCACATGATATGGTGTCTGCTCCTACTGATGAGGGGAGTTGCCATCTGCTGGCGAGTAGTTAGTTGGAAGCTACTGTTAGATCACTTTAGCCTCCTCTTCAAGAACCTAAACAAGCCCAGCTTTCTGATCTTCTTATAATTATGTAGCATGAAAACTTTGGTGTTTTTTCTGTAATCCCAATCAAATGGAACAAGTTCATTGAGCACAAGATTTGGAAGGCAGAATTTGTAAGAACATGTAGTATTAATGGACTAAAAATAAGCCTCTAACAAAAAAAGGTTGCATGCTGCAAATGCGTGTGTTCATGTGTATCTGTATAGCCAAACAATGCAATTTTTTTATTAAGAAAGAAGTTACTGAAATACTGTGGATTGTAAATTGGCTTGTTGAAAAACTATAATTTGTTTTAGAACAGAAGATATTCAATATTTTCTTCAGTCTAACTACTCTAAAATGTTCTTTGATTGAACTGTGTTTAAGAAGGCATGTGAACAGAAAATAGAATAATTTCTTACTACTCTAGTGGAAAGATGGAAAGTTTATCATCCAAAACATTTAACAGCTTCAGACTGTTTCTGAAGAGTATTATCTTGCATGACATAGGGAATTGGTAACTCACAGAGAGAAAATTTCTAGACTCATTTAAAAGAAAGTTTTCAAATTGAACTTCTGATATGCCTAGGTGGAAAACTTTTAACAAACAAACCCCAAGCAAAACAATCAGAAAAACCCAGTTGCAAGCTCACTTGGCTTTATGTCACCAAGGGTCATAGTTTGTCAGCTTTGGGACAGAAGCTATTTTTTTTTTTAGTCCTGTATATTGAATTCTTAATGCATGTTCTGGCTCCTAGGTTTTGGAAACTGTTCAGAAAAATGGAGCTTAAATGAAGAAGTCTCATAAATTATAGCAATGTTTGGGGCAGACATGCACTCAACTGACGCTTTGAGCTTGCTGGTGTAAGTTTGTAGAGACGAGGTGTCTCTGAAGACCTACTGTTTATGAAGGGGACTAGCTGCAGCACAAGTGGGCTGCATCAGAGCTTGTGCTCCGACTTCAGGATTTCCGACTTGTACTCTAGGCTTGTGAGGAGAACCTTGGAGAGAGGACAGATTCAGAGCTTGCCACGATGGTGTTAGAAACTGGTCAAACCTTGTGGGGTGTTTTATTTGGGTTTGCTATTATTCCAACTCCTGCTAGTGTTACAAAAGTCTAGTTTAGGTTTTACAGGGCACAAAATCTGCTTGAAAAAAACCCACAGATTTGCTTAAGTAGAGAGCTCAATGCTGTATTTAAAGTCCAGCCATGATGTCAACTTGTTGCAGAGAAATAGGTAATTTTTGCGCTTGACAGTTAGTTGCAACAAGTTGTCTAGGACACGACCTTGTTCTAGGCCTCCTAGCTGAGAAAGCAAGGATATAAAAATGGAGCTGGAGTTTTCCGCTCATGTAGCATAGATGTTGTTCCACTGCATTAATTCAGTTTTTCAGTTTGTTGCCCACTACTGTGTTGCTGGTTAGATTCAGTTATAACAGAGGGCACGTCAGGACCAGGGTTTAGCAGCAGCACTGGCTGTGAAGTGCACTTCTGACTGCTTCTACATGGGTTTCCTCCTCCCCCTGTGCCTTTGCTGTCACAAGTGTTTGTGTACAGAGAACCAGTTCAGGCAGGATTGGTTACCTGTGCCTTCCTGCAGCATGATTACACAAATGTGCTTATGTTGGTACAAGGAGGGGGATAGTACAGGGACAGGAACGGAAGAGGAAGGGACAAACAATTGGGAATCCTTTTAGCATTTGTCTTTGGCTCTTCCTTGTATCCTGAATATACTCGTGCTGTTGGGTAGGTGTACAAGTAGTGCTGTACAAGCAGTAGTTGGCAATGTGCATTGTTCAGGCAAATGCAGAGTATTCAGGAAACTTACTGTTTCCTTTTGTGTGTGACTTTTGTCTAGAGGTGGAATACTACTTACTTAAACTTGTATGTAAACTTGTATCTAATTCTTTGATGGGAAGAACCATGTGCTTGCAGTACAAATTTAATTTATTTATTTTTAAACCAGAATTGATCTGAGCTAAATCTCTCTAACGTTATATGAGTTCTGGAGTTCTTGTTTAATTGAACTGAGTTTCCTCTTTTTCTCCTCTGTGATTCCAGTGCATGACTTTGTGAACACTCATTGTGTAGGATCTGGCTTCTATTTGATTGCCTGCTTTAACAGCAAAAGAATGCATATTGGAAAACTATACCATTTGATACTATTTTATGGGCCTAGAAATATATTTATAGAAACGGTATCAACCAAGATGTAGCCAAAATATGTGCAATTATGGTTTATTCTGACATCCTGATAGTTGTAAATAGCAGTATCTGTGTTTTTGAGCAATAGCATAATGATAATGTTATTTCCAAACAAGTGTGACCAGTTCATTTTTACATTCTGAAAACCTGTTTTCTTTTTGAAACCCCCAACTCTTTAGATTTCATTTGCATCAAATAAGCCAAGGTGAACTGAGACACCAGCAGTAGATTTGTCATCCTGGCTTATCACTTGGTGAAATTAATCATGAGAAAAATATTTAGCAGCATATTAGTAGGAGCAAAACTGCCAGCTGTGCAATCTGGCGTTGGATGTGAGTGCAGAGTAGTTCATGTAAGCTTCTGGAAGCAGGATAGGACTTAACTAGGCAAGCAGTCTGCACTGCTAAATCCTCACATAAGCAAATAGAACTATTTAAAGAAACTGATATTTATTTACATCCTTAAAATTACTGATATATTGAATGATACTAAAAGGAAGTGTTTCATTATGGTGTTATTGATTAAATAAATGAATCTATGCACTCAATGCCTTTGTATTTTTGAAAGTATAAACATTACATAGGCTGACAAATTTAATACTCAAGTGCTAGAATCTTAACAGATTGTGTATTTTTTTTAAAAAAAGGTGCCCTGATGCTAAGCTTTCTTTATTGTAAGTACAGTGTGACATCTTTTTACTTTAGGTTTCAGTTGTATAATACTGATATGCTCTTCTAAAGTATAAATACATCCTGACAACATGTTGTTACAGGAACTCTGAGGGAACTGATGATCCTACAGATGGTGCTCACAGAAGATTAAATTTGATTCCTTGGTTAGAACAGTTGTTAATATACGTACTAGATCAGGTGGTCCAGAAGGCTGAAGTAATACAGTAATGTCAGCAATGTCATGCTTACATGTCTGATTCATGGATATAGGATATTATTATGAATCACATGTGAAAACAAATATATCAGAGGAAAAACTGATGTGATTAATAGTATAAATTTAAAGATACATCTATAGTTTGTGGAAACAATGTCTTTAATACATTCCTCTAATTTATAATTTTAGTAGTTTATTTGTCTGAAAGTATAAGATTTAGGTCTTAAAAGATGCTTTTTTAATCTTAAAGCCACACCTATAAAACTTTTAATGACTTTACTAAACTTTTTTCAGATTATGTAAGATGGTAAAATGCTTTTCAAGGGTAGTCCCCCCCACCTTTTTTTTTTTTTTTCATTCTAAGAAGCTGTGAACTACCTTTCAACATGAAAAAAGCTTGTAGACTTTTGCATTATCAGCCATAATATCATGGTGGTTGTAGTCTGTGGATTAGTGTCTTCCAGAAAGGAGTTCAGTGTGGCTCATGCTGTTGAGCCATATCCAAAAAGAAATTGGTACACTGAATATTGACCCTGTAGTTTGACCAAGAGGCTAAATATGAGGCTTCCAGATTAATATACAGCAGAGGTGTTAACAAGGATGGAATTCTAAGCAAGAAGATCGGGTTTTATTTAGAAAACCATTACTAGGAAGTTTGCTTCTGAAATCACATGAGCATATTGTCAGACATTTGAGGGTCACCTGTAAATTGTTTTCCTAATTTCCTGACCAAATTAAGAAAGTGGCTTAAATGCTATGCTGCTGTTCTTCCTTTAAGAGCTGACAAATTCTTAGGCAGATTGAAGTATGTGGTCAGGGATATACTGCACCTTTTCCAGCTTCCTGCTGTTAGAAAATGGGGAAACTTGCTAGAACAGAGGTAGATAACTAGTCAGACCTGAAATGTATTAGAAGCTTGGATGTTAGTTGTTTATGTGCTTAGATGTTATGTGCATTAATACTCACTGTATATATATGAATATGCATCTGCAGTTTATTTCATCAGCTTAATTAATGTTCTGTTCAGAAATGAACTCAAATAGTAAATTCATAGTCCTCTTTCTTTGATAGCTGTAACTTCTAAGCATGTGTGAGATATAAGGCAAAAATATTGACTGTCTTGTTCATTTTGTCTTAGTTAAGAGTGTGTTTTTATTCCAGGTGAAGTTACTAATTTAGATCATCTTTGAACCTGTGTTAATTTGTTTTTTCTTGGAGCTATTCAAATTTTAAATGCTAACAATTACGATAATGTGCAAAGAGTACATAATACATTTTTTAAAGTGCGTTAAATAGTCTTTACTACCAAATCAAGATATATGGATGAGTACTTGGATTTAAACTGCATTAATTATTTAATTTCTTGGTCTTGTTGTACTAATAAGTGAGACAGATTTTCCTGTTACTGAGAGCAGGTATTAGATATCTGGTATCCTTTTTTATTATTATTTTTTATATTTTAACTGAACATTCATATGTGTGTTTGGGTTTTTATGTTAAGTACCATTAAAGTACATGTAAGGCTGGAAGTAGGAAAATAGGTGAATTTTTCATGGTTTACATAAAATGCATTTCCTGGTTTCCTCTCATCCTGCTCTGGCAGGGTTGGCAGGAGTTCCTCTTCTAAATCAGTCTGCTTTGATCATTCTGTACAGTAATTGTCCAACTTCCTCTTCCCTTCAAACTATGTCATTGCTCAGGGAGGGTGTGGGAAGAAGATGGAAAAGCCATAAAACCATCTTCTTGATTTTTGTTTAATTAGACAGTGATGTTATTTAATAATTAATTTCCTAAGAGTCTAAATGAAGTGTTTATACTGATATTCTGTTTTCTCTGTATAATCCTTGACATGATTAATGTATTCAAACCCCTTATTGCAACTTTCTTTTCAAACAAGCATTGCTGATTTGGGATAGTTGCTTTCAATGCAGTTAAAGCAAAATTAGATTTGACATAAAACTTAATTCTCTAGAGAATTTGTTTTATATCTTTTCTGTTGAATAATCATTTTTATTGCTACTAATATCTTGTATAGTTTTCTAAGATAGTGTGTGATGTTTTGAATGTCTTCACAGGTGATCAGAAAGTTAACACTCCCTGCTGTTCGGCAGTTTTTTATGCTTTTTATCTAGGAAAGATTAGAAAAGCCTTAATCAAAAACTGTTTTAACACTTGATTTTGCTAATGGCATTATTGTCTGAATTTTTGCTTTAAATATCAAACTGGTTTCACTGTTTTCTTGGGCATAAAATTAGGAAATTTAAGTTCAGAATTAGACAGCTTTTTTGTGGGTGTGGAGAAAGCAGAGATGAGCTAATGGTGATTTAAGGAAAAATCAAAGCCTTGCTTGCCTGATCAAGTTTCAAGTTTCCATGCAGGGTTAAAAATATAATTGATTTGCATGTATTAAAAGGTACTGAAGTAGCAGACTAAATGGACATTTCTCAGTAGTGACAGAGCCAGGTTTGGATTTCTCATGGGAATATTGCTTATATATATAACAAAGTGGTAATGAATTATTTTAAGGCTGTTCAAAATGATCTGTTTTGACTGAAGGATGTTTAGTGGATTTGAAAAGAATTATGGCAGCTTTCATGGAGCTGAATTGCAAATATCTTTGGTTTTATTAATTTATTTTTTTTAACTGAAGTGCTACCAGTCACTGAGCATTACACATATGCTCAGAA
Organism: Coracopsis vasa; assembly: GCA_026283785.1. Classification (NCBI taxonomy): domain Eukaryota; kingdom Metazoa; phylum Chordata; class Aves; order Psittaciformes; family Psittacidae; genus Coracopsis; species Coracopsis vasa. The sequence goes on along the minus strand of JANHGB010002215.1, from coordinate 5,309 downwards.
ACAGGTGCTTCAGATACCAGGCTTTGTAGTCAGGAGTTTTATCTGAGTCTCATCTGCTGTTTACTGCATGAGTTTAGAAAGACGATTTCAGAAATTGTCTCAGTTTCTAATATGGGGTAATGGAAAAGCTTAATGTGAAATTTTGCATTGTAAAATTCTTTGGAGACAACAGTGGCCTGGTACTCCTTTCCTGTTGCACCCCTTTCCCTGCTGTAATTAGTATTACAGCATTTTTTCCTCTTTAGGAAACTCATTTAAGTAAATCACTGTTGTGATTAAAAGATAAGTGTATTCTGCCCTTTTTGTCAATTTTTTTTAAAATGTTTTTATTGGAAAGATGTGCTGCAGTGATGAATTTTATTTTCCACTCTAATCATTTAAATAAATGTCACAAATGACATTGTCAAGTTAACAGTTATATCCTGCTCAGCCTACTTGCCATATGGAGTAGTTTAATTATTAAGAGTAGGAGTGATTTGCTTTGGGAGCTTTTAATTGAAAGATTAAACAAAGCTTACTTTGAGGCTGTGGCTTCAAGCATTTGAAGACTTTAATGGCACTTTATGTAAAGATTTAAGCTAAAAGAAACATGTTTGTTGCCTTTGTTGTGAATAGCTGTTTTGAACATCTGGTGAAATCCTTGAAAGCACTTGCTTTTCAGTAATTTGAGTAATCCCTACTGTACCTGACACCCAGATTTGAATGTTGTTATTTTACGGTTTTTATTTTGCCTTGAAAGGAATATATTAAATTGATGAAAAAACTGTAATATACTAAAGTATAGTGTAGAACTGTAAAGCACAAAAGAAATGTAATGAAATAGAAATCCTAGTTAGGTAAAAATCCATTTGTTGGGGGGTTGGGGATATTGTGGCCACCTGCTTTGCTCCGGAAAATGCAAAGAAATCCTGCTTCTTGGGAAACAGTTATTTTAAGCTGAGAGCTTGTATTTAGGAAGCTGACACTTTGTATGATGCTTGCCTTCTCTGTGAGGCTTCCCTTTCTCCCAGATGGCTTCTTAGGAACAAGGAATCATAAAACTAGAAGAACATGGTACACTCCTGAATTGATCAGAAAAAGGCTGTCACGGAAGCACTGCAGACTTTCGTAGGACTGCCATATGCTAGCATAAAAAAGTGTGCTTCCTTCTGGGTGAATGCTGAACATCCTCACAGAGCAGAAATGATGTGTAGTAGCCAATCTATCCAAACAACTCCCAACCGCTAAGTTGCTCTGAGTGAACTAATGGGGAAATTTAAAAGCATTTAAATTTAAAATTTGGAGGTGTGTGTCAGGTTCCGGATACCTTTGAAAATCATAAAGGTTTTGTGTGAACCCTGTATTCTTACTTAGAATTTATTATTATTTATAATAATAACTTAGAATTTATTATTACTTATTCTTACTCTGAGGCATTTAAAAGACTTGAGGGCTCAAGTGCTTTGGAGGCCAGATTGGAAGTGCAAACACTTGCCAGGGTCCCTCTGTCACAAAGCTGCTATGCTCCAGTGTCCATATACAACAGGGTGTGTGTGTGTGTGATGACTACAGGATTATTAGCTGTTTGCCTGCCAGTCTTTAATTCTGAAGTCTGTTATGATTGCAACAATTTAGGGAAAAGTAAGTGCAGGATAGATAAAGACTGCAAGGTGCATGTATCCTTTTGCTTTGGGACCATTTCTAATGGTGTATTTCTGAAATGCTTGAATGCTTGAAGATATTGATGTAATTAATTTTCCTTAGTGGTTTGTGTTAAAAGTGTCAAGTTAACCCCTGTTGCTTTTAGGAAATGGGATGAAAAAGCCATTATTCTAACATTTAGGAGAGTTTCAAACTGAAGTTTTTCTTGTAGTCTTGCCTTATTCTAACCTCATTGAAAGACAGAGAAGAGAAAAATAAAAGGGGGAGGGAGAAGTGTGTTACTTTCCCCTTATCTGCAAATACAAAGTTTCCTGTATACCCCCTTGGATAACTCTGTACTCAGTTTTCTATCAAACTGTCTTGTGTAAGACTGGTCTGTACCCATGGCCTTGTGCAGCTCCTTGGACTGGTGAAGACTACTTTCCCCTCTTGCCTCAGAGCTAGGAATCAGTTACTGAGCTACTTGAGACAGGTGGAGGGGTCAGTTCAAAAGCCTCTGCCACATCTGTTGAGCCACAAATTTGACATCTAATTTTTTAGTAGCAAGTTCACTCCAAGTCATGACCAGAATTTCTGAAAACTCCTTGCTTCTGAGCAACATGAAAAACTGAGCTGTAAAATAACTCCTGCCTAGAGTGACATATGGTGTGCTTGTATGCCTCTTGTCCACCTCATCTACACTATATCTCTTTTGTTTGCTTTGCTAATTCTTCTGTGCTGTTTGTTAAAGGAAGGATCAGATTCTAAGATATCAGGTTTACTCCCTGAATGAACTTGGTATCCCTGTGCTCTTTCCTGTGTGATGGTTTTGGACCGAGTATATTATGCCACACATACCAGACTAGGACAGTGAAATTGGTCCAGATGTGAAATAGTTTGTCATTAAAGTACAATAGAAGGTTTGGAATCCCAGAACACCTTCAGTAGATTCAAATTGAAAAATAAACTATCAACTAGTCTTATAATTTATTGCATGGTCTCAGACCTATGTTTATGGTGCTTGTTCTATATTGAGACTTTTCCTCTTGGCTTTTATCTTAATTTACAGGATGTTTGGGAGGTTTCTAGCCATGCTTCTTGTAGTATTAAATTGAATTGTTTCTGCCATGCAAGTGAGGCAAAATTACGTGTGCTAGAATCCTTTGTAAAGCTGCAGGTCATTAAATTTGTCAGGTGTTTTGGGGATTGGTAGGTCTTCATAGGTATGCTTGTGAAATGTTTTTCGCTTATTCTTTAGGTTGTGGCTTTGTAAATTGTTGTGAGATTGTTCTCTGAGTAGAGGGGTGACAAGCGTTTTCAGTCTAGGAATGTTTAATTTTACCATGTGAAAATAACCCTAAGGGTAAGTCTGGATTCTGTTTAGAGTGGGTTAATTTTTATTACAATCGAGATGTGGTACTGCTCTGTGTTTCTCAGTTCCAAAAGAAGCAATTGGAACTCTGTCGTCTCGAGAGAGAGATCAAGTGTTCTTGGAGCCAGGACATAGAACATTTGAAGAACAAGCAGCCTGTTTACTTCTCTCAAGAAGAGCCATAGCTCTTTAAAGTGCCTCCCTTCTTAAATAACCAAAAAAGGCATATTTAAGATAAATAAATACTCTGATTTAAAAATTGATTGAGAAAAGAGTTGAAAACCTCAGTTTTCAGAAAATGTACTCTGAGAACTTTTTTTAATTGAACAGCTGGGCTTTCAGCTGAGCGAAACAGAAAAGCATTTGAGTGAGTGCTTGCGAACTGAACACTTGGTCTGACGTTTTCTATGTAAATCTAGGAATAACTACAAATGAAGTTGGGTGTGTTTGGAGGACCTGTTCATCTGTTCTGACAATTATGCTTTCTTCTAACTTAAAACATAGTATAGAACTAATCTTGCAGTACAAAATGTTCTTCTGAAATATGTTTGTGTTCAAATAGTGTCATCTTCTTTGTTTGTGGCTGTTGGAATTTAATTATTAGCAGAATTTTGAGGTGATTCATACTATTGCAAGGGAAGCCTTTCTATAACAAATACTCTGTATTACAAGGGTAAGTCCTTTAACCCCCCAGTGATAGTAATATTTTCATTGCAAGGCAAAAATCTAAAGGCTTGTATTGTATTGTACAAATTAAACCTTTTCTAATGAAGTGAAGATGGGTAAATAGAAGTTTGGTTTTTTTTTGTTTTTTTTTTTTTTTTTTAAAATAAAATTACTCAGTTTCACTTTTTTTCATGACACATTACTTGTGTTCCAAAGGTGAAAATTGTTGGAGAGTGGTCTTGTTTAATGTTTACTAATTTGGCTTTCTCCTTTCTATGAAGTATTACTGAATTCAGCATCTCCATTCTGGGATGGTTTCAGTAAGGCGTTTGGTTTGGTTTTGTGGTTGGTTCTTGATTGGGTTTTGTTTGTTTTGTTTATTTTTTCAATTGATACATGGACACAGATAACAGGTAACTATTAACTTCTGTGTAATAAAACTGGTGCATAAAGTAAGAGTGCATTGACTCATGTCTAGCTGTAGGGATCAATCCTGTTAATATGCATTAGAGATTCCAGCTATGCTGTGGTTGCTTCCTTTGTATTTCTGCTTTGTAGCAGAGTGCAAGCTGAGTCTTATCAGCACCCATTATTTCTGATTGTTTTTAAATTTATAATAGTCAGAATCATACTAACGCAATTGATATGGAAGTACTAAACCAATAAATCTATTTTCTGTGCGAACTCTTGATCTTATACATTTCCATATGTGCTTCCCTTTCATTACTTATATAAATGAGCCTTTAATAAAATATGTAGTAACATTGAAGCTTAATCCTTTGGTAGACTAGAAGAAGCAAAAATTACTCATGCTGCCTCAATTTGTATTTGCCTTGATATGATTGGAGTTGACCAGTTTATGGGACTAGTGAGTGCATTTTTATAATGGCTATTGCAGTGGGAATTCACTACCTTATTAAAGCTGAACTTTCAAAAATCAATTTGCGTATCCTTCTCCACCTTCTGTTCTTTGATGGTGTTCAGTACATCAGAATTAATGAAATAGCTATTAGTTAATGCCAAGGTCTGTGAAAGACAATCTTTTAACGATGGTTGATCATGCATTGTAGAATTTTTGGAGCATTTGGCATGTGCCTTGTGGAAGGGAAAGAACAGAGATACAGCAATCTGACATGGTGGAAGCAGAGCCATCAGATGCATGCGAATCATTAGTTTTTGGTAATGAATGCAGATGAAAATGTGCTATTTTTGACCTGGAAACCTGCTCCACAGTAATTCTGGTGTTTTTAATCAGAACATACGTGGCTGAGAATATGATGTGTTGTTATCAGTTGAGCTTTCTTTGCTTGCTTCTCTTGCAATCCACTGTGAATATTTTGCATCCAATAGTACTGTCTAATTTGAATATGATCTGCTTTATGGCTGTCATTCCTTTGTTACCTGTTTATGAAGCTATAATCGTAGGAATGACACTTTTTTTCCTCCTCTGCTCTGTTTAGCCCAGGCTTTCAAAAAGGAGATTGGAAAGCACAGTGGCTTTATTTGCTATTGCAATGATATATTACTGAGGGTGGATGACAGATAGAAGAGGTGGAGATAGCAGTTACAAGGGTAAAAAAAAAATAAAAATATCCAAGAGCCAAACTATTCTAGCCTATTCTTTGGGCTTACCTCCTGATAGAGTTGACAC
>JANHGB010002213.1:0-12431 GCA_026283785.1 Coracopsis vasa | reverse complement strand
GCTCCAGTGGAAGGTGTCCCTGCCCATGGCAGGGGTTGGAGCTGGATGAGCTTTAAGGTCCCTTCCAACCCAAACCATTACATTGTTCTGTGATTCTGTATGGCTTTACAGAGTTCAAGGTAGTGGTGAATTAAGGATACTATGTTTTGGGTCACTATGCCGCATGTCAGCTTTTGAGGGCTGTAAACACCTTCTGTGCCTTTTGTTCTTCTTGGCTGTTGCATGCCTGTTCACCCAGCTCTCCACCACATCCTCATGCTGTAGGTGCTTGCCAGCCTGAAGTACCAGGCATAGCAAAAAACATGGCAGCAACTGCTTGAGGAGGAAAAGAAAGGATTTGTGCAGGACCCAGCTGTGCTCCTGTCAGGAGTGGCTGGACAAGGAAAGCTGGTCTGTCCGTTGTGACGCAGGTGGACAGGGCTCTGCCCCATCTCCATCCACCACCTGGGTGGACCAAAGGAGGCCACAGACCACATCTGTGTGCATCCACCTCTTTTACCACTGTTGGCATGTTGGGCTTTCGTCACTAATAAGAGAGGAAGTAGACAAAGCTGGGGTGGTATTAAGATGAGAATCCTTTGGTAAAATGTTCCACCAACTATGTTCTGTAGTAAAGCATGCAAATGTTGTTTTGAACTGTTCCTCCTCCAGCTAGGCAGATCTGTAGGTTTATGTGGGTTATGTTTATGGAGCTGAGAGAAGATTTACCTACAAAATAGTAGCAGGCATGAGGATTGGTAGTTTGAGGGCTCCAATATATGTCAATACACAGCAGCAGACTGTGTTTACAATTTCTTAACATCAAGCCCTACCTGTTTTGGAGCCTACCTGGAGGTAGACATTATAGCAACATAATTTTAAAAGAGCTATGTACTCTCTTTTTGACTTCATGCTAATGTACTGAAAGTTTTTGGCAAAGCTTAACTTATACGTTAAAAATAGTCTTTAATTTCTAAGTGAGCTGAGCCACCTTAGGGGATGATAATTCCCCATGAATTTTTACTAGAAGCAAGTATAAAAGAATATATAATGATCCTGTGTATCTTCTCTGCCTGTTTTGCTCAAGTTTCAAGTTTAGAAACAAATGAAGAATGGATCAAGTGCCTTTTTTGAAGACACAGAAAACCATCTTTCAGCTCTCACTTGGGTTTAGTTTGCAAGACTGACTAATAAGAAGGTGGTGATTGCTTCATTAGTATGCACTGAACGGAGTGCACAATATAATTATATATTTCAGTTGTAATTAGGACATATAATTGATTTGTTTTAACTAAATTAACAGGCATCAGGAGAAAGAAAAGATTTCTGACAGATTTGGAACTGTTTTCCACACATCCAGCTGGATTCAGCTGAGCAGAAATCTCTGCCTTGTTTCTGGAAAGCGGTACGAAGATCAAAACCCTTGCTATTGAGAAACTGTTATGAAATAATCTTCCATTTCTGTAGCTCTGTCCTTTAGAAGAGAAAAAAATACCAGTTGAATTTCACATTATTCTTATGAGTATGGATGCCTTTGGGAAGAGAAAAAGCAAGGGGTAGCAATGACTCAAACAGGATATGTGAGATGTCCCTGCCCATGGCAGGGGGGTCAAACTGGATGATCTTAAGGTCCTTTCCAACCCAACCCATTCTATGGTTCTATGATTCTATGTTTCCATGCATTGCCATAAGAAATAGGGTGAAAATGCAGATTTCCTTCTATTAGATTGGTTACCTGGTAACTCTGTGACCTGTTTAGGCAAATACAAGCATTATTTAGAAACTGTCTTCTTCCTCCTTTTTGGTCACTTACTTCCCTCTGATTTCTTTTCCTGGTTTTGCAACCTGGCTCCACACTTCTTGATTCTGGGTTATTCTAACAAGATTCTTGGCTTTTCACTTCCAGTTTTTAGCATGGAAGCAGAAATGCTGATACAGCATCAGAGGCTCAACATTCAGTGTAGCTGCTAGAGTATTAATGGAAGCATTGCAAAGCCTCTTCTATGGCAAAAAAGGCCTTAGCAGTCTTGGAGGAGAGGGGAGATATTTAAAGGTGAGCTTAGAAAGTCTGTAAGTTGAAATCCATCCATCCATCTACCTGGGCATATACCCCACAAAGGCTACACAAACTAGTCACTGACCCTAGGGCTAAGATGTGACATCCTAACCCAAAAAGCATTTACACTATTGAGTTTCTGTGTGAAACTAATGTGGCTTTCATTCCTGTTCTAAGCTATTTTGAGTTTTCCTGATTTCAGTACACCCATGTTGCAAAAGTAATTAACAGCCTCAGAATCTACCCCCATGTGACTTGTCCTGAGAAAACATGCTGCAAATAAGGATGGAGACAAGACATGCCCTGAAGACAGCAGTGGTTTGCTGCTCATGCATATCTGTAGTAGCTGACTGTAAGGAGTAGTTTAGAAACCTCTGGTGTGAGAATGAGGTGGGGCAGCTGAAAGTGCTGTGGTTCCTAAATGTATCTGCTCTTACATTTACAAGAATACATGGAATTGAGTGTGTAGATAATTGCACAGGGGATAGGAGAAAGAAAAACCAAAGGAAAGGCACCCTTCTGGCAAAACCCGTTCTAGTTTTGAGGAACAGCACAAGATCCACCATTTACAAACAGCAGTAACATCAGTGTACAGCACAAATGACTCATATTACAGCAAACCCCAAAATAATTGAAAAAGAAAGCAAAATCCCCCAGTTACCACCAAGTCCTGAGACAGGGCACTAAAAATAGCCAAATTCAGAATGAAAGTCACAGCACAGCAAACGGCTCCCCTCTATTAATGAGTTGTGTCAGGGCTCTGTACTAAATGGGTGAGACAGATTCTTCTCTGAAGTGTTTTTCAGAGAAAAATATGGTTTCATTTGAACTAAACATTTCTTCAGGAGCTTGTCAGAAATGATTCAATTTCTTTTTGATATCTTGAGGCAAAGAGATCACTTGATAATGTCAATCATTTCATGTCAATATTTGCAGTGATTGTTCATATTTACATAGTTTTCAGTTCCTTCAAGAAATGTTTGGGATTAAGGCTGGAAATCAGGATGAGAGGGATTCATTTGATCCCATGGAAATAATTCACTTGATATATAATGTCTTTCTATTTTTGAAGTCTTTATGTGGAGAATAGCAGAATTCATTGCAATTTATAGCATGGACTCAAACAACATTTGCCTTTGCACCAATGTATATCACCAGGAAGTCTTAAAAGGCATAGTTTGTTCTAGAAACTATTTTGTCTCAAGTGTGTCTGCATTGGGAGTATTGGCTGGATCATTATGGTTCTGTTTAGAAATGAAAACAAGAAGTTTTGAAATAACAGCTTCTAATGCAACAGTAATTGAAGGTCTTTTTCCCAGCTGTAGGAGAAAGCAGAGCTCCCAAACACCCATTACAGCAGGAGACTTTCTGAGCTCTACGGTCAAACCCAATGAGAGTCGTGGGTGACATGGAGTGCAAACTGGTACATGTGCTGTTGATTTGCTCATGGACTGGAAGGCTTTATTTTGCTTTGCTGGGAGCAGACAGCTCGACATTTAGGATTTGGCAAACCACAGCAGGAGCAAGGGTGTGCCCTGCTTGGGCAGGGCCAGCAGCTGCATCTGCAGGGAGATGCTGCAGGGATACGGTTACATCCATATGGGTATCCAGAAAGCCGTTCACCCCCTAGCATTTGGATCCTGGTTCTGCTACTCCTGTCCTACCATCAGCTAAAATCCTGGTTTTCAGGCATTCATGATCCTTATTTCTATAGCACAACATTAGGATGGACAGAAGCTTAGCATCTTCAAAAATACAGCCTTACATGCTACATCTTATTTCCAACAGCAAAATAAGGAGATGGAAACTTCCATTGGTTCTTGCCCTCTCCCATCCCACAGGTTAGATTATTGGCTATCCCATGCTAGGTGTTATGAATCCGATCTCCACTTATGTCTGTAACTCAATATATATTATGCTTCTGCAGAGAAAAAATACCAGGAAACAGGGAAGGAATTACATATTTGGATCATCAGCACATCAGGATGATTCACTGCAAGGAAAGAGTTGGTCTGTTTTACTGCCCTTTCTAGCACTTAGTAGCCAACGTTTATAGTTTGTAAAAATATTGAAGATATTTTGCATCTTCAGTGTAGCACTGTTGTAAAGAGCTTTTCTGTAAGGAAATACATGTAGTTAGTCACTTCTGCGCGCTCCAGGAAATCCAAATATCACATTTTGGTGCCACGTTGCAACAAGAAGTTAAAGAGTCTAGAAACAGAAAATGAAAGCCCATCAGCCCATTCTGCCCTTCATCTGGGGGGAGAAATGCAAAGTTGAAAAGCCCAAATAGTAATCAGACCTCAACTTCTCACTTTTAATGAGTATGGATTCCATAGCCAAAGAGTCAAATTAAAGACCAGTCCCATGAGCCCCTGTAAAAGTTTGAAGTTTACAGTCTTTTCTCTTTTTATTGTAGGAAACCAAGAAACTGTTTATTATCTGTTTATTATAAGGCAAAAAAACACTTTCAAATGAAATGTGTTTGAATTAAAATACTAAACCTCTAATTAAATGGGAAGGTTTGAATGCACTATTGAACTCCTGCTTTCTGTTAGCAGCATACAGGAGTTTCTGAAATCTGAAGAGAAATTCTTACAGGAGTAACTGTATTGGTAGTAAATTCAGGTTTGGAGCAATAAATATATGTACAAGGAGTGTTGGAGAAGCCAGTGAAGCTGGCTGAAGTGAGTTTCCTCTTTGGAAGAAGCTACGATATAAAGACAAAATCCCTTAGACACATTAAAGGTTACATCTTTACCCATGTGAGTAGACCTGGAGAACTGAATCACAGTATCAATTAGTTGTAACTTCCATGGTGGCCTACCAGTTTTCACATAGCTGATGATCAGGTTGTCGCTGGGAATTCAGTAGTTCATCCAAAACATGGAAGGAGCAACACAGATAGGAACAAAGGATTTGGATGAAGTAAGAGGGAGCCAGTCTACACCCCATATCGTAGTACTTTTGCATGTTACTCCCAAAGCTAGCTTCATAAGCTACTGAGCCTCATTATTTACAGGATAGGGGCTGTGGGTATGCTTAAATAAGGCATGTGCAGTGGTACCTGCAACCCCCAAACTCCCCCCCAGGTCCTCAAAATCTACTTAACCCACAGCCGATATTAGTTAAGCCACCTTGTGTAGCTTATCCTCTGTTGTGGCGTGTCTTTTGCCTTTCATTTTTAACTTCCTTCTAGTTACGTGCACTGTGTAGGCTGAGAAGAGTGTGCTGGGAGAGTGGAGCTTCTTCTTGCTCATTAGTGGTGTTCAGAATAGTCTAAGGGAGGAAAGGCCATCATGAGGGTATCATGTAGGTCCTCTACCAGAGTGCAACCTGGGTGTAGTTTAACAGCTGTAAAGAGAAGGTTCTCCCTGTGTTTGCTTTGCTTTTGGAATGTAAGTAGGTGTTTGAAGCAAGAGAAGCAGCCTGGGTGCTGTGTTGGATGTAGCTTGTCTCTGCAATGATTGGCTTTCTCACAGTTCTTTGTTTCATCAAGGTTTGGGGGGGGGGTTTGGCCCATTTTGTCCTGAATTCCGCTGAAGTGTTTTGAATGGAAATGCATAAAGCAATCAACTATGAAATACCAGGGTGGATGGAAGCCCTGTGGCTTATGGCCCCAGTGGGGTTTGTTACTCACTGAGATAGTTTTTGGTGGGTAGAGAGGACTATTCCAGAGCTGTTTGACATTTCCCAGAACAGCATACGTAGTTTTCCAGCACCTGGAACTGGCCTAGGAGATACATCCAATGTAAGTGATACCTTACCCCACATGTCACAGTGTCACAGTTTTCTAGTTAAAATGCAGATTGAGTTTTAATGCGGGGTGGTGGATGAAAGCTTGTCAGATAATAAAAATATATGTAATTAATTAGTTTGGATCAAGAAGTCAACCTCAACAAACCACATCCAGAACAGTTGGGAGTGCTCTTCAGGGCCGTGGCAGGTTGCTGTATTGCTGATTCAGGGCTGAAGAGTGATGCAGCCAGCAGCCACATCTGAGAAAAGGCAGCAAGCTTGGGCTGAAGGCACAAGGAGTGCCAACTGCAAGACTATAATGACAGTCTTTACTGCCTAATCCTAAAATGAGACCATTTAAGCTGTATTAGGAGGCATGAGAGCAGCATGTTCCCTAGAAAAAGATACGATATACCTGAATGGTGGACTGCCCTACTGTGGGAAGCAAATTATGAGCTGAGTTTGCAGGCTCTTCATGACCAATACAACCATGTATCATCACTGCTGCTGGACATGCTAAGTCTACTGCTGAGAAACTCTGGGGATTAGAAACCTTTCCAACAGGTAGCATACTAGTTACTGGCTCTTGCAATGTTATTTCTTGCTTCTCTCTGCCCTCCAGGTAAACCTGATTTGCTTCAAGTCCTTGGGTTTGGCATTTCAGAAACAAAAGGTGCTTGACCACAAATGAACCTAGCTGAGGTAACTCAGGTTTTGAGGTCTTTGGATAAGGCTTGATTTGTTTTTCAGGCAAGCTCTTTAGTGATCATTTCAGAAAGCTTCCAATAGCACCTTGCACAAGGGTTACTGGAAAATGCTTAATGTGTTGTTAGGTCTGCCCATTTCCAGGGAAATGTTGAGTGTCCCTGTTATTGCAGTCAGATTTGGTAAAATCATGTCTGCTTTTGAGCCCTTCCTGAAAGTGTTACATGTTGCTTTGGTAGTTAATGATAGCAAAGAATCAGACCAAATACTTGAGACAGAGAAAAGTATAGTTCTGGAGGATAGTGAGGCAGTAGAGAAAGGCACAAATATTTGCATTGGAAAGAAAAGTATAAACTCCTATTCTTCCAAGAAATATATACCATTTCAGTGATGCTGGTTTTTGCTGTTGAAGTCAATGTCAGTACGGATTAAGCTTCCTAATGGAATTATTAAGTGTAATTAAATGAAGAAATGCATAGCCAAAGATCCCAGTTTGTGTTGAGAGATAAAATGGGATCTATAGCAGAGGAAACATACACTTTATGTGGGGCTGGCTCATGAACTATTTTGCATTTAACATAAGCGGTCTCCTGGCTACTCTGTTGTGTAGATTCCTAATCTCGTTTAATTCAATTTACTTTCCTCTTGTGGGCAGCTGCAGCACCTTTTGCACCAGCTTTAAGGGCTATAAATCCTGTATTCCTATAGCCAGCTACTACTTTCCCTGGGGCTGGAGGGAAAACTCAGATCTCTGAGCAGGCAAAACGGGGAGCACTGACCTGAGCTGAAGAGTTAATCTGATGAAAACTGGAGTGTGGCCTCGGCTGAGCTCTGTGCTCACTCGTGGTGTTGAGCCAGGGAAGGACCAAGCCAACCAGCATATTCTGGCATCAGCTCTTGGAGGTTACAAGAACCTTATGTATCATTTTATGTATTTTCTTTTCATGTGTATATAATCAATTCCAGTGGCGAGGCTTGTGTTTTGGTTCATAGAGCCAAGCCAGGCAATTGACTTGGCTCCATTTGCAAACCTCTTGGCTTGCTAAATGTCAGAGCCCAAGCAGGGCTTCTCTTTGTACTCCAATCTCATACAATTGGCCTGAGTTATGTGTGTTCCCTGCGAGTACATGCCCAGCCATGAATACAAATCAAACCTACTTAGGAGCCAAGCACAGAGGTCAGCGAAGCAAATATTTTTGTCTCCCCAAACTACCTTTGTTGCCTCCGGGCACAGCTACGTGAGGCCCTCGCTCGATGAGTCTTTTACATCCCATGTGCCAAAGATTGAAAATGAAATCAAGTAATAATGCTAATAATGTAAATGCATCAACAGGCTCTGTTAAAGCTCCCCGGTGACTTACTGGATTCCTGTAGTTCTGCACCTAAGGGAAACTATAAATTCTCTGGAAGAGGGAGGCACAATAGAGGGGTTTTCTTGTGCTGGTTTCTTCAGTGCTGATTATCTTAGCTCTCCCTTAAACAAGGTGGTGGAGGTTACAGACTCCTGCAAACAACAGAGATCAGATCACTGAGATATTTAAATTTCCAGTAATACCTAGGAAATGAGGAAGAGAACAAAGGCAGGTTTAGGGAATTAATATGAAATACATTATCTTTAGATGAGTCTTACAGGCTTTGACTGAAGAGACTGACAGATGCAAGTTTGTAACAGCTTTACTGGAGCATGGTCAGAGATGCTATTCCAGTTGCAGCTGAACTGAGTCAAGAAACTATCATTCTCAAGATAAATGAGCTCAAAAAAACCCCTCCAACATACAAAAACCCAAACAATAAACCTCCTAAAAAGTATTTAAGCTAAGCTGGATCATGTTGACAGAGCCAGATTTGGGAGTGTCCGCACATGTGGTTATGTGGCTTATGGAAAAGGGAGGTAACCCCTAATGGGGGGCAGTGGATAAACAGCTGTGGGCAGGCGGGAGGTGGTAATGTCTTAACCTGGCTCAGCTGCTGCTGGAACAGCACGTCGGGGCTGTGTCCTCCCTTACACAATACTGGGATTTCTTCACAGGCCAGTTCTTAGATGGAAGAGCAAGCTGCTGTCCAAGTTCGCAATGGGATGTGCTGCATCCCAAAATGTATGCATAAATATACCTTCCCCAAACGTGTGTGCTAAGTGAACATTCAGTCCTTAAAAGCACCAGCACATAATACTGGCTCCAAGTCCTCCCATAGCCATTGTGGTTGGAGCACAGTATGTTCCAAACAGCACATTTTGCTGCATGAGTCTCAGCTGTAGATCTCGAGCAGAGAGAGGCTTCTATTAAATGCATCTGTACTTGTGTGTCTTTGGTCTGTATCAGATTCTCCTTAGGTTATTTAAACTGCTTCCAGACTAAGCTCTCTCGTCCCTCCACTGCTTCATGATGTGCTTAACCCTTTCCTCACCTACCATCCATCACTCAGGACAAGCCGCTTGCCTGAACCCCGCTACAGCACCCAGCACTGTTTTGCCTTGTGGGAATAGATACTAATGGGTTAAGCCTGAAACTGAAAATCAGGCACTGCCCCACGAGCCTCTCTTAAACATGAGGAGAAACGAAGGGCTGTGCTTTGCTGAAAGGTCATGGTGAGCTCACGCCAAGAGGAGGACAGTGTTTTGGGCAGGACTCTTGCTGGGTGGAGGGAGCTGCCTGAGTCGTTCCAGGGCTGAACTGGCAAGAGGCTGTGTGGAGGTGAAAGCCTGACCACACCAAAAGAAAAAGGGGTGGGGGAGAGAACTGCGTGTGAGGGCTCCAAGTGTTGGCTTGGTTTAGATTTGATGCAAAGAGATGGAAAGATGTGGTTTACCACTATTAATACCTTTGGTTTAGTTTTTTGCCCCCGGAGCATCTGAAAAGCTGTAGCAGGGTAATGATGAGACTGGCTATAGGCTTTATCATGAGTTTTTCCCTCAAGCTTTTTGTCCCATACACTCTGAATCTTCACTGCACTGCAGGGCCACAGCGCCTGTGGTTATGTTGATCACAGCAATTAGTCCTAGCCCAGCTCCTAAGAGTTGTGATCAGAAGGAGGACTTGTTGCCAGGCCCTGAGAGGAACTCCATGCTCTGCTGACTTCTGCTATATCTAGGAAAAGGTGGGGTAGGGAAGATCCCATGGTACATTGCCCAGTTATCCTTCAGGCATCTCCCTTTGTCTGCTGAACTGCTTTCAATGCTCTGCCAGGAAGGAAGCTGTGCGGCACTGGGATATGGATGGGGCTTGGAGCAACTGACCTAGTGGAAAGTGTCCTTACCTGTGGCAGGGAAGTTGGAACTAGATGAGCTTTAAGGTCCCTTACAACCCAAGCCATTCTGTGATTCTATGACATTCCCTTGAGGTGGAGCTGCTGACACCATGTTCTGAACTCAGCAGGTCTCTAAAGTTCACAAGATTTTGTAGGCCTGTACAGCCCCTCTGTGATGGGGTAGTCCTGTGGTATTGTCCTCCTGTGCTCTTCTGTTTAGGAAGTTTTGCTTTGTCCATGAGACAAAAGTTTGGGAGTCTCCAAATTTCTTTTTTAATGGTATGAGCCTCAGTGGCATAGATGGCTTTTGCAGAGTGAGTGTCTAACACTGCTGGGATAGGCCTCAGGAGGAGGATGAATATCAGATTTTAAACTGTATATTCCCTTAAGGTTTGTAAGGTGAAGCTTGTGGATGTAGGATTGGTCTGGCATTGCTGAATAAGGTGGATGCCCTGTGGAAGACCTTAACTGTTCCCACCTGCAAGTCCTGCCCTGGTAGCCCCAGCTCTGCAGTGGACAGGCAGTGCCAGAGCTGCTTTTCCTGGCTGGCATTTTTGATGATGCTCAGAAAGATTTGTGTCATTCAAACCTGCTGTGCTACAGGACTCCCCTGGCACTGGTGCTGCTGGGCAGGACCACGTGCTGGAACCTGTAGGACCAGAAGAGTGAATTGCCCTGGCTTTGCACAGGAGCTGTGGAATCTGTTGACCCTGTGTCCTACTGAGAAAGGAGGATTCCCTGGAGTATTTCTACATGAAAGTGGAAGAGGAGGATTGTGAAGCAGCTCTTGAGAAGGCACAAGAGGAAGTTAACAACCAAGTGGGAGGGGGAACCAATGTGGATACGTTTGAAGGCCCAGAGAGGGCGCAGTGCTTTATATGCATCATATCTGAATGCTGGATGTACATTTAGACCTGTATAAAGACAAGAAATGACATTGTACAAAGCTTGTATGACTTTCCAACTTGAAAGGCCGAGGCTCAGCTTAGCTTTATTTGATTAAAATAGATTTTATCCCTTCCAAAAGTGAAGAAAACCATGGCCTTTAGTTATAAAGATGCCATTTTATAGGATCAGATAGTCACCAGAGTGGCTTAAGAAAGGCGTGGAGACAAATCCTTATGGCGATGGGGGGAGCAAACTAAGATAAAGCAGAGGCAGTTTCTTTTCTCTTCAGGGTGTCAAATGTATTTAGTTCTTGGCATAAGTTTTCTGAGTGACCTTAGCCTGGTGATACAGATTTTAATTGCAACTTTAAATGATGCTGGGCCCAGATGGGTGAAGATTAGAGAAACACTTGTTAGCTCTGCCCATCTCTTCTCTGTCAAAGCTTTGCTTGCAAAGTATGGAGAAGGGCTTTGGGAGAGGACTTGGGTAAGGATTGGTTTAGGGATATCAGCAGAGCAGGAATATGTTATCCCCATCAGTTTGTATGTGGATCAGTGCTATGGAAAAGCTCTTACCGAGCCGCATGTACCACGGCAATAGGTCTGAGCTACCTGAAGCTGGGAGCATTGGTACCTCATCACAGACAGCTGCAGTGCTGGGATCAAAGGACGTGTTTGTGGCTGTCCCATAGTGCAAGCTGGGTTGTTCTGCCATCCAGCAACACCATTTTCAAAGGCACAGGAGAATCACTCTCCGTGCTTGTGAGCTGCTTTTCTAGGAGCAGTTGCTTCCAAGGAAAATGAAAGACTAGAAGCTTTGGGAGAAGGTGTTGCGCATCTGCTGGGGTGATGCTCTATTAATCCACTGCACAGCTTGCTCTTTGCTAGCATTTGTGAGGCATGAGGGTTTCCTATCCCATGTAATGTTTTAAAGAAATGGGTAGGTTTATTTCATACCTAAAATTTATTGGTGGTTGCAGCTAATTTCACACAGCAAATTAGACAAAATACTTGAGCTGCTTCCACCATCTGACTCGACAACGAATGAAGACAGCTTTTTGGATGGTAACTTGAGAGTTACTTGAGAGGGTTAAATGTGTCTCACCGGTGCGCTCGGTTTGACAGGCCGATGCACTTTGTCTAGATGATAGATATGAAAAACTAATATCTCAGTTTTCAGAGGGGGTTCTGAAACCTAAAATCAAAACCAGATGTGCAACAAAAAAGAGCAGTGTATATTACAAAGTGTTGTGAAATAGCCCAAGGGAGGCAAGTAAGCAAAAACAGCCCTGCTTCTTAGCAACCTGCACAACAAAACAAGTAACAGCTTGGTTGGCATCTGACGGGGCAGGTTTTGGGCTTTGCAGTGGAAAAGAGGACTGGAGAAATTCAGAGTGATTCTGGAATTCCTGGTGACCCGGAAACATCTTTCTTTTCAACAGAACGGTTACCTGGTTTCTGACCTCTTCCCTCCAGATGTGTAGTTGAGAAACCCCAGAGCTTTCTTCTTGTCTTTCCTATCCTGCTGCAGCCTAGCGTGGTATGGAACACAGATCTCCCTTTTTTCCTCACTTTCCCTCTTACTAAAGTCAATTCACACCCTTGAAAAGCGGATGCAGAGCAAATGAAGTGACTGTATCTGAAGGGAGCTTACAGGGATGCCTGAGAGGGACCCTTCACCAGGGACTGTAGTGACAGGACAAGGGGGAATGGGTTCAAACTGAAACAGGGGAAGTTTAGATTGGATATTAGGCAGAAGCTCTTCCCTGTGAGGGTGCTGAGGCGCTGGCACAGGGTGCCCAGAGAAGCTGTGGCTGCCC
>JANHGB010002208.1:24134-77738 GCA_026283785.1 Coracopsis vasa | reverse complement strand
TTTAAATGGACTGTAATTATTGTGAGGCTTGAGAAAGAACATAAAAGCATACTTGAACTTCAAGCAGAGAAGAACAAATGTCCTTGAATAGAAATTATGCTTGGAGTTCTTCAGAAACACTGGCTGCTACTTTCAATCTCTTGAAGGTGTTTTAGAGAGAGGCAAGGACTGGGAAAGATGCCATTTCAATTAAGCTGCAGCAGAACTTCCCATAAACATAAAGAAAAAATCCTATATGGCTTTGCCTAGCTATGTTCTTGTGCACAAAAGTCACTAAGAAATTACTTGTTCTGATTAAAATTAATGCTTTTAGGGTAAATTCTGATGAAGAAAAACAAGAAGGCCTCTCTGTAGTATTTAAAGTCACTGAAAGCTGTTGCAGTAAACATAGCCAATCGTAGGCATACACATCACTAATTCTCTACCTACATTGTCTCAGAAGGTTTGACAACAATTTATCACTGAGTTATTTCTTCTGTTCACAGAAGGAAAGCACACTATGATCTGACAATCCAGCATCCTCAGTGGTAAGATAGTCCCCTCTTTCCCCCGTAACTCTATTCTCTTCCTATAGCCACCAACCCCTTGGGTAGACCAGGTTGGGTTTGTAGATCATCATTGGGAACCCTTATTCAGCAAGAAAGTTTTAAAACTGAAGCCTGTTCTTAGTCAGCTCATTTCTGAGCCCTAATGGTGCATTAGCCCATGGGCTGCTGAAGAGGTACAATTTGTGCCCGATATAAAGCAGGCAAGCACTCTGAACCATACAGGTCTATGATGCCTTTCATATTCTGGCAGAGGAGCTCAAACACTCCCTTAATGGTCATTTGATTGGAAACATGTATCATTCACTTCTATGCAGTAAAGGTCTCTTTCCCCTCCTACAACAGGGCAGAGAAATATTATTTAAAAGAAGAACAGAAATTCTCTATGGAGTCTACAGAAGCAAGTCTCTGTTAGCTGCTCAGATGATGTTCTTTCTGCAACCACCTCCACTGCAAACCCCATGAACATCTCCAGCTGCTCTCGAGCCCCAGTGCTAACATCCAACCAGCCTCGGTGAAACCACCCAAAAAACTCCCACTCAGGCGGATGCAGGATCCTAAGCAAAGCTTTGAAGCGTGATTTCCCTCCTCAGCACTGTGTAGGTGTCCACAGCCCTGCAGAGGCCATACCCTAATGGCCAGCATGTCAGAAACCCAAAACACATGGTCAGTGAAAGCGATAACAAAAAATTAGCACATGCCTCATCTGCACTTACTTCACTACCGCAGGTAAAGAATGGGCCAAGCCCAGAGGTACTGTGTATCTTCCTGAAATAACATGAGCAATTTCTTACTTTTTCTTGATCTGGAGAAAAACTTGATGCCCCCAGGAGAGGTAGACGGGTTAGAATTGGGGGAAGACTCTTTGGAGGAGGACCTGAAGATCCCACTGAAGCTCATTCGGCGTGGGGAGCGTGGGGGAGACTCCTGGTAGGGGAAGGGGAACACTGTTTTGGGTGAGCCAGGGCTATGTTTGGATCTCACAGGGGCAGAAACGGGGCTGGATGGTCGGTTCTGGAGCCCTTTGGAGAAAAGCCCTTTGGAAGGACTGCCGGTGGAGTAGCTTTCTTCCACCTGAGGAGGAGAGAAAAAGGAAATAAAAAGAAAACCACCATTAATTCAGTTCAGCTCGGGCCATCAGGATCTCTGAACCTGTCCCAACATAATCAGCTCCTGTTGATTTGTGTGGTGGATTAGCTACACCTCACCTTCCACAGCATTGCCTCCACTGACACAGGTGGGTACCACCTCTCTGGGCTCCATACTGCCCCTTGCTCTTGAAGACACCCTGAATTTCATAAAAAAAATTCAATATGTGGCCATACATTTTATTATCACATACAATGCAGGATTTTCTTTACTGCTTTAATTTGTCACACATCCCCCTCCCTTCTCCGGACAACTGAAAGATGATAGGCAATGAATGGTCACCATTAAGGAAACACAGTGCCCCAAACCCTTCCTCTTAATTTAAGCACCCTTCTACAGTACTTAAGTCTCCATCTCATGATGTGACACAGCACAGTACACAAGTTCCTAAGCTCCTTACGGGTCTCTACAGTGATGGCCACAGCCACAACTGTGGGATTGCAACTCTAGTCCCCAAAATAGAGGAGCCATTTTAGAGTGACAACATTGCTGCGAATTACCCTGTCCCTGAGTTTGGGTACAACCTTTCTAATGGCTGTATCTCTTCTGGGACCTGCGCTGGCTTTTCAGCCAGTGTGAATACCTGTGCACAAGGCAGCGCTGCACTGTGCAGGCCCACCCAGCAAGGCAGAATAAAAATCCAGAAAAACAAACAACAAGGAAGAAAGAAGCAAAGATTAAATTCTCCGTGCATACAATTAACAGAAACCCAAAACCTCTGTGGGATTTGCCTGTGTCTGGGCTACACGTAGAGTTTATTTCCTTCTGGATGCACAAGGTACTTCTGTGGGTATGAGACTGCTTTTTCAGCCAGGGGCATTTCTCATGAATGAAGGGCTCTGTTCCTGGCAAAAGGCAGCAGTGGGTTTTAGGTCTCCAGGGAAGGAATAAGCAAAGGCCACGGCGTATGTGCCCACATGCATGGTGTGCCACTGAGTTTCAAGCTGTTTGCATGCCTGCTCTTCTCTTCCCAATTACACAACACAAAGCAGGAGATACGGATCAGACAACTTCTATCTGTAATAGATACCTCCCAGTGTGCGTCAGCCTAGTTAGGTACGGTATTGTTGCCATGGGAGTCATTGTAGGGAAAACCAGCATCTCTTATTAGGATGATTGCGGTGAAAGAAGAGATGAAAGAAAACTTCATAAGTACCTGTGCCCTCCTTTGTGCCAGTGAAGCACTTGTATATATGAACCCAGCTAAAAAATGGTCAGCTGAGTTTAAAATACATAAGCCATTAACTCCCTTTTCTACAGCAATTTTAGCCACAGCTCCAAAACACTTGTAGAAATACATATGAGCAGCACAACATCCAGACAGCTGCTCTCTCTGTAATACAGGACCCCGCTTCTCATAAACCTCTGTCTCCTACACATGCGCTTTGGATCAGCTCTTCTTTCCTCTTGGGACAGGACAGAGCTAGAATGGGTCCCACTCCATGGAAACTGCAGAAGGGCCTGCAGGGAGTGTGGTCTCTCATTTGGGAAGGTTTCTAACCTAAAAGGCAAGTGGCACTTGGGCTGGGAGGTGGACATAAATAGCATGAACAGAGACATGCTGGCACAGCCCTTGACAGTTGATGAATTCTGCTCTGTGCTCCTCTGTGCAGCACAAAAAATCTCTTGCAAAAAACATAACAGGTTCTTATACCTGCACACTTATTTTTGACAACATGGACAAAAATACCTCAGAAATAACCTGTCATTTTGCAGATATATTAGGGGAGCAGTTGCCCTCAAGGGGACATTTTTGCAAAACATAAATGAGCTCTAACTGAAGCAATGGGTACTAAAAGTATCTTGACAGTATCCATAAGAGTAGAAAAAGTAGTGTTTCATGCTTAATGCAGTGGCCTGAGCCTCAGGTTTGCTTCCCAGGTGTCATGGATTCTGTGTGCAATCTTAACCTCATTTCATATCACACATCTATTCTGTCATGTGGACTGCATCTTCGTTATTACCACTCTGAGTCCTCCTGCACACAAACTGTCTCCTGGTGAGTATTTATCAACACTAATAGGGTGCAATTCCTCAACTGAGACCTGGCATAATAACCACTCTATAAGTAAATTAATAAACAAATCGCATTTTTGTCATGGGTAAAATAGTGCCAAAGTGATAGCTTTTTCATAAAAGCTCATTAGCTTTATTAAAATATCATCTGTAAATCACCCAAGACTACTTATATGTTGCTCTCTTGACAACTACATAGTCCAGGAAGCAACTAAGTAGTACAACAGCACCTCCCTTTGCATTGATATTTAACTATGTCCGTTGCCAAATCTACTGCCATAAAGTGCGGAATAAGAATATTTTCAAGTTCATTTTAATCATAATACAAACCTGTCACTACTACTGTAATTTAAGGATGTTTCCAGGATGGGAATTTCATCATAACTCTTCCTAAAGTGACAAGCCATGACTTTTGTAAAGCTAAACCCCAATGTCGTTCTGGTGCCTCCCTTAATATTTTCTGTTTTCTTTTTTTGCATGCTTTTTCTATTATAATGACACACTGATAGGAGCCACTCTTAAAAGACTGTGGTGTTCTCACACTCTAAAGCAATCCCAGGAATGTAAAATGTCACACGACAGTTTGTCAAAAAAGTGAGTATTCCCTTGTACGCCCAAGCCAGACATGAAAGCAAATTGTTCTCAAATTCCGAGCAGAAGCAGCGGGATGTTTTTATTTATTGCAATCACAACTGGTTGCTTTCTCTCTGTCGTGCCAGGCAGCCGAATTATTAGCTAATTGTCAGATCACCAGGGGCATGCTGCTAAATACACATGTGCATGCTACTAAATTAAAGGAAATTACTACATCGAGTTCTCCTCCAGCCGCTCCACACGTTAATTAAAGGCAGGTTACACCCACCATCAAGGCAGATAAATACCTGTGATTCTGCTTGGGGAATTACAACAGGATTGCTTTCTTAGAATATCAATTGAGACTAATGGATTGAGAGTTTTAAAAAATGATCAGGTGATTCTACAAGTAAAATCATCAGCAGCAACAGTTATCACAGCATATACAAAAGTCACAGGGCACTGCTAGTTTTCATGCTTCAGCGGGAACGCAGAAGAATCTCTGCTGTGGAATAACCCCCACCCTCCTATGCAGACTCAGTGTGACTTCGGCAGTGGTGCTAGAGGCAGGTTACGCAGCTAGATGGGTCATCAGCCTGTTCTTCATGATTTTTGGACTCATTTCCTGAAGCTATGACAGGCAGGTAGGCAGAAAACTCCACATGTGCTTTGGAAAGATAACTATTCTTCCAGTTAAGCTGTAGCAGCAAAGAAACATATTGCACTTTGGTTTCTCACATTAATAATCCTTGTACATCAGTTTGTGTTGGTCTGGGAAAAGCAGTAAAATGAGACAGGGCAGAAATATGAAACACACCTAATAATGCACATGGCGATATGGCTTATTTGACCCTGATCGGATAATTGGCCTTTCGAAGATAAGGAATCCAAACACACAATGCAAGTACAATACAAATCAATGCACAAATAAAGTCTAATCAAACAAATTGAAAATTTCCTCCAAGTATGAAGACTGTTCATTTAATTAAAAACACAACCAACCACCAACAAAACATTCCATGTGTTGGCTTTGTGCACAGCATATAGAGGATCTTTGAGCTCTGTGCCTAACCTTAGACTTCTTACACCTTAAAACTGGTTACAATGGAGAGAAATGTTAGCTCCAGACTGTATGTCTGCAGAAAACAGGTGCAGCAGGAATAGGGCTAAATTAGCAGCTTGGTGATAGTGCCAGTGAAACCCTTGGCCTAGGGCAATGTGTTCCCTGGTGAGGTTAAGCAACCAAGAAGAGCCTCATGCTACATCAGATGTGCTGTTTCTAGTCACTGGTTCCACTTGTTCAAGGCTAAACCAGTCACCCTACATAACACTGAGTAAACATATTCTAAAATGCTACACTCTCAGTTTTCATGCTTGGGAGCACAAAAGGATCCTCAGCTGGGGACTAGGGAAAGACTTTGCTCTGTTGTATACACCAAGTGATCTTAGGTGGGTTTCTAAAATACATCCAGAACTGGGCACTGTCGAATGAAGTAACAAAACAAGACATGTCTTACAGTGTTTGGCAGACTTAGCGTTCAATTTTTGACAGAAATGTAGTGATAGCATGGCACTTGCTCCACACTAGGCAGCTCTGGATGACTTCAACGGAAGAAATAGCATCCTGAAAGCTGCCTCTGTCATTTCACTTGGCTGAGGGAATCTTTCTCTCTTCCTAATCCCTTCTTCCTTATTCCTAGCTACGAATATTAATGGCTCAGTGCCATCCTGGGAGGAACCAGCAAACCCACACCTTTATTTTCAAAAAACTCCTAGATGACAAATTCCCAACAAAAAGAATCACTACCAGTCCCAGGCTACTCCATATCCGTGAATAAAACAGCTGGACAAGAGACTCAAATCATCAAGCAGTTGTCCCGGTGGCTTGTCTGCTCATTCTCTGTCTGATGGGGATTTAGTCTGTGCCATAAGCATTCCCCAGGTGCCATCTGGGCTTGGAGAGAGCACAAGCTGAGAACAGTCCCAGATTGCACATGGCCACACTGCTCTAGTAGGTGTAAGAGTCTGGCTCTGCAAAAGGACTGTGTCCAAGCCTTTCATCTCCAGGCCAAGAGAATGCTCCCTGACCTCTATTATTTATTGTTTCTGTTGAAATTTCCCAAGTGAAAAAACTTGCATCTTGTGGTGTTAAGAACTATTCATCCTGAAGGCCATCCAGGTCTTCCTATATAAGGTACCTCCCTAATAAAAACCCACTTCTCTCTGCACCCCAAGAAATCTGGTTAGTATGCTTCTATTTTTTACCTCAGCTTCACTAGCAAAGACCAGTTCTGGGACTGAGCTTGGGCAAACCCCACCAGTTCTGTACCTCCACCCTGCAGTCATCCTTTCAACACCAGCCTCCCATCTTTCCCATCATTTGTTTTCTTTACCTGACTCACAATTCTTCATCTTATTTTACAAGAAAGATTAAAGCGCACTACATTTAATCACTACCATATGATAATCCCCACTGCAATGTGCAAAGAGACCAAACTATTCATACTTCACCACAAGCTAGTCTTTTGTTGTCCACACACCATCCAACTCAGTCCTGCCTCTTCTCACTCACAGGCAGATATATTCCCAACATTGTCATTTTCTTTCCCACGCTTTGCATTGAAAATCTGATCCCTCCATTTTACCAAATAAAATTCTCTCTAAGAAGGCATTTCTGCTCCCAACCTAGAATTTAAGGACTCCTTAACTGCAGCGAAGAGAAGTGTCCTTCCCAAAGCGACGTGCCTAGAAAAATGAACAAGCTCTGCTGAGAAGATCCTGACCATGGCACAGGCAGAGGCTGTGTTGGAGGCAGGAAACACAGGCAGTGCCCGTATCCCTGTCACAGCACCTCTTCACAGCCATTTCATCTGCTCCTCTACC
Organism: Coracopsis vasa; assembly: GCA_026283785.1. NCBI lineage: Eukaryota > Metazoa > Chordata > Aves > Psittaciformes > Psittacidae > Coracopsis > Coracopsis vasa. The sequence goes on along the minus strand of JANHGB010002208.1, from coordinate 70,572 downwards.
AGAGTGCTCCAACAACGGGTCCTTTCTTGGGCACACAGCCCTTCCTAGTGGATGCCCTCCCTGAAAAATCTCTGGCTCTGATTCAGTTGGTAATCTGAATTTAGATTAATTTTTCAGAAGAGGCTGAAAAAATAATCTGTCATACAAACGGGCTCAAGCTAAACAGCCTTTCAAAATGCTTCTGAGTTTCAGTGAAAGTTATTAAATGCTCCTGAGCTGCGTTCTTTTATTCTCCAACTCCAAATAGTTAAGACATTTATGGAGCATTTGAGTTCTGTTTGCTTTTAAAACAGTGAATTATTTGACTTTCATTTTGCCTTTTCACTTAAAAATCTTTTGAATGTCATGTAACAGAAAAGGAATCACCTCCCACCATCCTTGACAAGGACAGCAAACACAATTAGAGACAATACACCAGATAGATGTCTGCACTTGTTTCCTGCCCTTCCACTGAATCTCAATAAAAAAGCCCTTTGATAAAGTTAATTGGATGATTCTCTCATTCTGCTGGAATAAAAGAGCTCGCAGAAACACAAGAGCTGACTTCATTAGATTGAAAGGTAATGAAGGACTTACTCTCCCAGGCACCATGTGGTCACATGCACCACCACTAGTTCCCTTGGTTCTGCATAAGCAGTAACCATTGAGATGACAATGTATATTACAGGATCAGAGATGTCAATTCCCAAAACTAAAGTACAATGACATTTTCCCAAATTAAAATACAATGGGATGCGTCTGGCTGCTCTGGCAGGCTCTGAGAGCTCTGCATTGCTGTACAGACAGTTGGAGTGAGGTTTCCAGCAGGAAAACCAGGGCTGCTCAAAGGCAGAAACAGGCTTGAGGAAAGGTGAAAGCAGGGCTGGTTACCCCTCCACTTCCTAACCCTTAACTGCATTTATTTTAAAGCAGTGGATGGGAAGGAGTCATGCACATGACAGTGCAGTGGTTGTCCTATGTGCCTTTGCCCTGAGGCTCACTGTATTCACTGCACGTGCCCCATGCCAAGGCTATGGCACCATCCAGGATATGCTCCCCATTCTCACTGCTCATAAAGAAACGGATAATTAAGAGACTGGGGGAAAAAATCAAAAAGAGATTTATTATCCAGCAAAGGCGGGGCTAAAACCAACATTTTTTTTTGCTTCTTCTCCGTCTTTCAGGGGTTACTCATGCAGTTCCCTTGAGTCCCTGGATAAAACAAAAACAATGCAGGGATCAGAAGCAGGACAAAGCAATCCTTGAAGTCCTTTAATACTGGAGTCACTCTTCAGATGTTTTCTTATCCTAGTTCATCAACACTTTCCTGCATTACTGATGATAGAACTGTGAGTCAGTGTCAAAGGTAGCTGTAACAAAGCCTCCACATTTCACCCTGTTCCTTTGTTTGTACTTCCAAAAAACCAAACTAATCCTTTAAATGCCATGTCACACCCAGAATCCATGTACAGTTCATTACCAGCAGCCATTCCTAAAATCTGATCAAGGCTCTGTAAAAATAAAGTCTGTGTGATTTGTTCCTTGGTGTAACTGATCACAATTTCATCCTGCACTGGAGAGTTTCCTGCTCAGAATTTACCACTCTCTTCCCCCTCATTTTTGTATGAACTACAAACTGTATCAGCAATTTGTCTGTATTTCTTTCAAGTCCCTGATAAAGTATGATATAGTATAGCAACAGAATGTTTTGTCTGCCTAGAAACAAAATCTTCCACTCATGAGTCTCAATTTATCTTACCAGCCATGTTTTTTATTCATTTAATAGGCTCCATGCTTACTCAGTATCATTCTAGCTCCTTAAATCCAAATGTCTTGTGCTACTTTTATATACATGACACCAACACTACGACATTTTCCAACCATATTTATAATCCATTTTAACCCTCACATTTGTTCAGTAAGAACTGCTTACTATTAATTCCAATCCAAATGAGTCTATTATAATAGCATCATTAACTATCCAATACTAGATATTTCATCATTTTGCCGAGGACAAACCTGTAAATTATCCTAATTGCAAACACTGTAAATATTAACACAGTAATTGCTTCTTTTTTTTGCAGTGTTTTGGAACTTCATCTCTGCTCCAAGATGCATTCAAAATCAGCACTACTCAGAGAAAGCTCTGCCAATTCATTCAAGGGTGTTTTATCAGAGTTGTTTGCATTTAATTTTAAAATGTCTAGCTTTAGCACCTTCTGCTTTAAATACACTGAAGTTATTAATAGGACAGAGTCAACATTGTCATCTAAGATAAACTTCTCACCAGCTTTTTCCCCATGTAGAGAAAAAGAATTTAACGCACACTTCTTTTTCAAGCTTTATTCTATATTCTTATGACAATTCTATTATCTCCATAAAGGAATAGATTGATATTATTCTTTGAACTTATTTTCTTCCTCTTACTCCCTCCTCACTCTATAATTTGCTATTTGTCTCCCCATGGACAATTTTCTTATGTCATTTTTTTCTCTCTAATCATTCACTATCCTGCACTTTCAGCTGAAAGCAATGGATATCAGTCTCCTATAATTTCCGTACCTTATCCTTTCACCTTATCCATCACATTTTATATGAATGATCTATAAGTATTTAAGGTGTTAAGACCTCTGAAATTGATAAAGCCATTTGGGTGCAGAGGGGCACTCATCCCTTACTGCTGCCTTACCACACCGTACTAGAATTATTTTCTGAATGATGCTCCATATCACTCATGATTCTCCAGGCCTCTAAATTGCCTCTCTTCCACCATCTTTTCCCAGACTGAGGAAATCCAGTAAATCTAATTGCTTCTCCTTATACAGGAAGACCTGGTTGTCTTTGTCTATACTGCTGCATCTAATGATCCTTTAAGGTCTCTCTGCAAGAAGGATTGAGCCATTTCTGGAGAGTGCAAGCTTTGAGCTTGGGCAACGGGCAATACCAGCTGTTTTACACAAAGCTACCAGCACAAGTATTGAGGCATTTTGTCAGGAAATAAGAAGAGCTAGAATACCTGCCACAGACACAAGAGCTACCTTTCTCCATCACTCCACCCCAAAAACTTCTACACAGGATTCTTCACAGTATTATGCTCTCCATCTTCAACAGAGGAAGGTGAAAACTATCCCTATCTTCTTCCTTTTGTCAGTCATAAAGGAAAGAAGAATACATCATGTATAATAACAGCCATATTAATGAGAAATGATTAAGGCTAAACTTCAGGAAGTGTGTGTCACATTCCCACCGCTGCCAAAAAATTCATATGTGAACTTGAACAAATAATTCTGCACTTGAGTTTCCTAATTGTGTAATGAGGATTGTTGTCACAGGATAATGATTGAGATCCACTTGCATGATAAAGTATTGAGGATCTCTGTGGAAAATGTTAATTCAGCTTCTAAAAGCCTTTCACAAAGAATAGGAGAATTAAATTAATGACAGATCGGAAAGATAGGCTGCGAACTACTCTCTATCTTGATCTATAGCTCAGGTGACAGAAGAGTTAAGCGCAGGAAAAGAGATATCCCTGATGAATTGCCTGTCTCCAACAAGACGGGTGAATGGAAAAGCCACACTACTGATGGAACACTGACTTTTAATATACAGAAGTTACACACTGCACTGTGATTTCAAACTGGAACAAAGAAAAAAACATCTCACTTGAAAGTGAAGAGTAACTCAGGGATGTCTTCATGTAGCACCAGTAGAGACTGGCAAACTTTTAGTTAAAATTAAGTAAATACTGCAGTCTGATGCTCCTCATCACTCTGTAGCAGCAAAGATCCCATTTTGTTGTATGTGTTGAACAGAGCTCCAAGCATAATGTTAGAAAAAACTCTGTATCTTATGCACTCAGTCAAAAAGGTCAGTTAAAAATGCAGTTTCAGGTGTTAAGCCCCAGTTGCATGGTTATTCCAAAATTAATCGCACTTCCGTAAGCAGAACTTGACCCAAGTCTAGGGATTAAAAACCCAGCATTTACTGAAGGTGCAAGAAGGGGCAACTACTGAAATGTTCTTCTAGTTCTCCCAATACAAGCACTCATCAAAAGAGATAACCACGACTAGTAAGAGGAAAAACAGGGGATTCATAAGTGGTGAAGTGGAAGTCATTAAATAATATCATGTAATACTATACGAGTGAGATAGACTGGCTTCAGTATATTTTTTTCTTCGTGACTGAGATTCATGCAGCTTTCTCAACTTTCTTTGAGAAAGGAGTTGATAAATGGAAAAATCAAGTTTTAGCTGGAAAACCCTTCCTTCTTCCAGCATGACAACCCCTTCCAAAACCATCACATTGTTCATTTTATTCAAACCCTCCAAGCAAGCACCTTTTGGCAACACTGTGTATTTCAGCTTCTCTGGCACCTACAAGAGTTCCTCTGCGTCAGTGACTCATACGTCAGTCTTAAAAGGTCCAATGCAGAGAAGAACAAGGCCAATGTTATAAAAGTATTCAGTTACTGATGGATTGCAGAAATTTTTTAAACAACTGTCCTTTGCAGTGAGGTGCAAAGGAATAGAAACTTGTGCTGTCAACAGAGCTAAGTTGTTCTGGGTGCAGATTAGCTTCACTAAGGAGATATTTATTGCTTCACCTGCCTTGAACTCCAACAGCAGACTCGTTGACAAATGGCTTGTAGCAGGTTTAATCTTCACAGAGGTCCACAGCCTTGTAAATATTGTGACAAGCAAACCAGTCTGTTGTGTAGCTACAGATCAGCTTTTGGGGCTATCTACTGTTCAGAGCAGAATCTCTCTTCACAACTCGGCTGGTAGGAGGTTTACGCTTAGCAGACCAGCTTGTAATTCAAGGCTTTGTGAAAGCAATGAGGCCAGCACCTGAAGATGATAGATCCCACCCACAGTTCTTATTGCTTTGAAAGTTGAGTAGGCGCTGCATAACCATCCCTAGTGTCATCCATTGAATAGGCTTACCTGATCATTTTAAGCAAGCAAGCTCTGTGAATCTATTGGTTTAATGTAATATCAGGACATCAGAAAACACAAACCATACCATTGCTTTCAGAAGGATAATCTTGAGTTAATCCCACAATGAGGAGGAATCTTTCCCCCTTGTTTATGGGAAGACCCTACTGCTGTAGCTTCAGCAAATGAAGGCAGCTCATTTTGACAGTGCCAAGGATAGCCAATTCAAGGACAGTGAACACTTAAAACCTCTGTAGCCAGAGAGCAAACATCAGAGGGCAATTCCAGGAAAACATACCAACAGCCACAGACACCTACTTGGGCACTGTATTTCTGTAGCAGCACCAGAAATTTTGTTAGCTAACTATATTCCTGAGAATGCAGTTATGCAATATCACTTCATTGAATTACAACAGTGTTACACACAACATCTGAAGCATTTGAGACAATACCACTGGAGGCTGGCACTGTTTCCAGGTTACACTGCATAAGCACTGTCATGATAAGGTCTGCAAAAGTCACTATATTTGCTTTAGTGCATCACTCTCAACAGGTTAATGGTATGGTGAGAAAGACTTAAAACCCCAGACTTTTTTAAGGCTAATAACTGGTGTTTACCACTAAAGGACTCAACCGTCACAGCAGAAGTGAAACTTCGGAAATATCCTACCTTGCGAGAAGCATTTTTGTCTGCGCTCTCCACATCACCGTCCAAGAATGGCATGGCAAACGAGCTGAGATCCTGCCAGGACAGAGAAGAAAAATTTATGTCCTATATTAATGTTTCCTTCCTTCAGAGCATTCCATGACTGTAACCCATGGTTTTATTAGAGAAGTGCCCACTGCTTTACCCATAGCAATTGTTGGTAAGCAACAACACAGGCTCTGATCATTCTCCTTAGCTGTGAAACCAACTGCAGCTCTAAGTTCCAAGTGTATAAAGAGCCCTTAGTAGAGCTTGCACTACACCACCGTGGAAAACCACCTGCATAGCCAAGCCAGAAGTCCTTTCAAGGGGAGGTACCCAAATCCCACAGAAAAATTTGTGGGAAATTATACTTTAAATACAGCTACTTGCTCAGCAAATGGCCTACCTTGTCTTGAGTGGGGTGCATCATCTCAGTTTAAAGAGTATTTATGACAATAAACAAAACCTGAATAAGAATATGTTGATGTTCTGGAAAATATGTAACACATAGAACAGAGGTGGAGAAAACCGTGCCATAGGGCTCAGGGAGGAAATAAGCAATTCAATTGCACAGATGAGAGGAGCACCCAATTGTCCATGACTAAACCCAATAAAATCATAAGAAAAGCATACATGCTCATCTTTAATTAACAAAAAAACCAAACTGCAATTATATTCTACCTCCCACCATCTGTTCTGTTTATGCTATTTCATGTTCCAGCCATGGGGTTTTTAGAGCTCCTTTCTACATGCACAAGGAAATTATGTTAGTGTCAAGTTCAGCATCTGTTTGATCAAAAAAATAGATAATGAGTAATTCTGTGATCAAAAGCATGAGGTTGCGTAATGCTGTGCACTGAAAATTGAGTTTTGGATCCTAAATCTTGGTTTAAATGTCAGGAATACCTCCCCAACACAGAACCTCCCAGATGCGAGGCATCACCCTTTCCATGTAATGATTCAGTGCTGCTCACTACCACATCTGCATCTCATTTAAAATAGCTCAAAACATAAATAAATAGCCATTTCACATAAACCTAATTTGAGATTAAATAGAGCTTAATTAAAAATTAGCACTGGCCGGGTAGTCTGCAGGGCTTGTTTGCCTTCAGAATTCAGAGCAGCCACAGGTCTAATCACATTACATTGTGTAATCATACTAAATCCAAAATATGCTCAAAAATGTGTATAACTCAGACATAATCCTTACAAGTGTTTGAAAAATATTCCGGTTACATAAGAAACAACAAAAATAAGGAACAAAATATTGAATTACTGGAACTGAAGCACATGGGAGCAATTCATGCCAAGTTGGAAAGAAAGAAAAAAAAAAGAAAAAAGAGGCAGCAGCCAGGCTTGGCCAAGCTGGCCCCAAATCATTCGGCCACAAACCAAAGTATTCATGAGAAATTAGCATGCTTCTGGCTCCATCTACGCACATTCAATGGGAACTATCTACAAAGCCCCAAACTACAAAGCACCAACCCAACTATACAATGTCACCCTCATCACCATGCTTTGACATCCGTGCTCCACATCAACTTCATTTGCAAATAAAAACATAAGGAAGTATCTCAAAACCAAAAGAAGAGGATATTTGTTTGGGTTAGATTTTCACTGTTCTCAAGATTTGACAAAGGCTGCACCAGGCACTACAGGACCTTCAAGAAAAGCTTCTGTATCAATTTGCTTATTCTTAATTATAAACAAATTACAATTAGTTAAGCAACTATAATAAGTTAAGATCAAAATGACTTACATAGTCCACATAAAAATTGTTCAGCCATAAATGGTATTTATAAACATTGTTGATACATGGATTATCATTATTATTATTATTCCTACTTCATATGTTACTGCAGGACTTAAGTGAAGAATCTCTGTGAGGAAGTTTAAAAGCCTAATGGAAAGTTACACAAAAACATATCCCCTCATGCTTACTTTAATTTAGCCAGAGAATTTACCAACATTTTCCTCTACCCATCTTCAGTAGTGCAGAAGCTGGAATCTGATGTGTGCTAAGTTATTTTCCATGGAATAAATAAAGGAAATAACCTCTTTTGAGCTCCACGTATTAGCATCCTGATATTACTTCTTGGTGTAATCCACAGGGAGAAAACCTGCTGGAGACTGGATAGAAGGAACTGGCTTTAAGGGAACACATACCTAGTAATCACGGTTGAAAAAGCTGTTCAGAGAATCTGAAACAGCTAGGAATGAAACCGTAACCTCTTCTTTTTGAGCAGAAACCTTCAAAACCAGGAGGAGGTAGGTAGATAGATAAAACTATTTTTTCTAGGAGCTAAATTTCACTTCCCAGTTACAATTCCAAGCTTAAAAACATGTATGTACTAAGTTCTGAAGTCTAAAAGTATCACAAAACCCAGCTGATGACTCTACTCTAATTCTTAACTCTCAGATATCATGAAGGTATGCTAACTTCATCTGTCTTTACAAGCAGAACAGATCTCTACTTGTAAGCAGAAATAACTGGAGCTAGACATTTCTGGGCAGCATGAGACCTTTCTTTGTTAATACAGGGCTGGAGAACTTTTCAAACAGGATACTAATTGCACTTTTAGTCCTGTGATAAAGGCTGTAAGTGTAGCTGCTACCTAACAATTTCATCTTTCATGTCTTCATAGGATTCTACATGGGAAGGCATCCATTTAGAGAAGGTAAAAAATATATGTAATGTATCAAATGCCAGGCTGCAAACACTGCTCTCTCAATTCCAACCTGTTGGTTAAGCAAGGAAATACAAGATGCCCATTTTCTCTGCATGTATCTCTACAGAATACAGACTAGATATCTATTTCTTTGTGTTCCCTCTTCATCCATGTGATGGAAGAATTGATGATAAAGTAACTCTTTAAAAAAAATAAAATAAAACCTGCTCCAAAAGAGTTGCAAAACACCACAGTACTCTTGACAGGCCAATGGTGCAGTTCTAGCCCTTGTCACATATCTGACTGCTCCGATCTTATGCCAACAGATACACATTGAAGGCTCACTCTGCCATTAACCTGGGATTGAAACCATTCCTAGACAGCTTTCTTGTTTTCCAGCTCAGCCTAATTGCACTTGGAATAAGTGCCCTGTAAAATCACATGGTTCTGGAGAGATGTGTAAAAAGTTTCCACCAAAAGCATATAGTGATGTCATTGTATGCAGAAGAGTCCTTCTCATTTGAGACTGCAGAGCCCTGGCTAAAGAACAAATGACATCATTCCCTATATCCATCAGACCTGCATTATATCCTGGGATAGACAACTTCTGTAGAGACCACAGTTTATGATCATCCCCACAAGGAACAAAGGCCACCAGAGATTGCAACTCTGGTGCTGCTAGCCTAGAGTTAAGAGTATGAGAAGTCCATTTTGCAAAGTTCTCTTAGCTTTCCTGCCATGCTCCTGCTCCTCTGTCAGTCCTTTACATCGCTCAGCACCATCTGACAGCCAGACATCACTCCCGCCATCCCTGATTAGGAAATATGACCTCTTGAACAGTTTAGATTTACTTTACAGCCACAAAGCCACTTCAGATTTTTGATTTCAATCCGCTTTTATTTACAAGTGGTTGTCATGGCAGCTCCTGTTATATTCACTGGATATGGCCGCAGGGGTATCAAATCTTCTTCTGGAGGACAGCAGAGCTGTGACACAGCAGAGCCCCAGCTCAGTGCTCCTGCTACCAGCCAGGCTCTCTCCCATGAAGGGCTATCTTCCACAACACCTACTCAATGGGCAATTTTCCAGGACTTTTCTTATTGGTTGCACAGGAGGCTAACAGACCTAAAAAAGCAACTAAGCTGACATTATTGTTTTTAACAGGCTTGTTTGCTGCTTTAGTTTTGGCAGGGTGTAAGTCAGGATAATTCTATCTGCAAGTGCACTTACCTTCTCTATCACTTCTTTCCTTATTTCCTCTGGGGGAAAACAGATATCAGGAAGGCTACAGATTCTTTACACTAATTTCTCTTCCAAAGGTAAGGCTAACTCTAAGGAGTCTGGGTGACCCATACATCTAGAGGGCGGTCCTTCCTCATTTCAGCCCTTTTACTTTAAACAGCCCTTGCATAAGAACACTTCTGATTATGTGAAAAGAAGAAAGAATAGATTTTTTGTTCTTTGACATCCTGGGAAAACAAAGAACCTTTTCTCAGAACTGTTTTGGAGAACAGGAAGGAAAACCACATTTTAGGATACAGAAAGCAAATATATTGGCTGGCATAGCATAGCCAAATAGCAACAGGAGCAAGATCTGGTTAGCCAAGCCATTTTTCACCTTTTCCAGCCAGTTTCACTGTTTCTTTCCTTACTGGGAAGGAATCCTGCCAAAAAGGCTTGCCCAGACATGCTGGTCTGGACACTGCTGCAGTTGGAGACCTTGGTGTCAGAAGAGGGCTTCCAGCAATTCTATTGCGGAGGCTGTAAGCTTAAATACCAAACCACTAAAGCCTTGAATCCAGTAAACAACACAGAATAAACAGGATTCTTTTTTTATTATTGTTTTGTTTCAAGGCTACTTTGGCAGCCAGGCTGATAAAGCTTCTCCGCAATGGCTGAAGCCAAGGAGCCAGCAAGGCACCCTGGGATATGCCATGACTGACAGGTCAGAGACCAAATTCCAAGGTATTCTAGGGGGAAGTATGACCTTTTTATGGCCCCGATCAACAGCGGACCAAAATTTCAGGGCTGGGTATCAAAAGAATGTTTCACAAACACCTCCCTGCTACCATCCTTCACAACTGTCCCTTCAAACACAAGGCATGGCCATAAGCAACAAGGTCATGTGAAATCTGTGCCCATGGTGGTGGGTCTATGCCCCATGAACATGGTCAAATCTTTGGCCGTGTTTCAGGGGTGACTCAGGTCAGAGTATCTTCACGGTAGCCCCATAGCCCACCTCTGCTGAAAGGCTGGGTTCCTCAGCTATAAGCAACTTCAGAGTCCTAGTGTAGGCAGCATCACACAGCCCTAACTACTGATGGTGTCACCTACAGACATTATTTTTCTGCTTCACTGTGTTCTATATATGTGCTAGGATTGCACCAAATTTAAGGCTGTGAAACGCCTGCCAGACATTACAGTTTCTTTTTACAACACGACTCAAGCAGGAGGTGACACTTTACTGAGACAGCTCTTTTAATACAATAAACAAAGAAAACAAGATACAAAGAAATTAAGCTGCGTGCTGACAACAGCCCTGGTCTCACGAAAAATTGCTAAAAGCTGCACTCCTCAGCATCCCACCTTAACAGAGCTCTGGGGTCTCTCCCTCTGCTGATGTTACTGAGCTGTGATCACTTCAACCATCCTAGCAAGGACAAAAATAGCCAGGATTTTTATTAACATTGGCTGTGAACGGTTTCTTTCATCTCAGTCTGCACAGCAGCAGATTTTTTTTATATCAACCTTGGATTCGTACCTATTACAAGCCTATGTAAAACTCTGAATAGCAAATATACTACATATGCTAATAGCCTGTGAACAGAATCCAAAGTCTGAACTCTGTGGAACAGGGGACATAGCTTTGTAGCTCTGACTGAATAGAACATTTTCTTTCTTTTTGAGAACAATCCTATCTAGGAGCCTTGGGGAATTTATATCAAACCACTCAATTATTGCACGAGGAAAGATTCAACACTGATGATACACAAAGGAATTTCTGTCCTTTTGTTTATGTTGTTTAGATATACTAGTCATAGTATAGTATAATAAGACTTGCTACATTGCTTTATTCCTTTAGGAGTAGGCTGTTCACTGCTTTGCTTTCCTCCCTCCCCCATGCCATCTAGACTGCAGCATGTGTTTTGGAGACAGATATATAAGTCGCACTGTGAGACTGAGGATGCTGGTGACTAAGTCTCAGTATGACTCAATGGGAGTGGGCAGTAACAGATGTACAAAGCTGGGTTAGATTTATGCAAGCCAGCTTTGTACTTCACAAGGCTATTGCAATTTATTTATTTGACTTTACTTTTAAGGCTGTTCACATTAAAGAAGAACAATTGAATGGGTCTGGAGGGTTTGAGAGGGTAGAAATGAGATATTCAGAGACTTGATTTTGTCTGCAGCATGAAGATGCCAGAGGCAGCATGGTCCAGGAGTCACCCAGGTGACTGTGCAGGATCAGCTTGTGTGCACTCCAATGTCAAGATGGATATAGTATCACATTTGATATAACAGACGGTGAATCACCCAAAATGATGTGCCTGGAAGAAATGGGAAATTTCCAGTCCCAAAGAGGCATAATATAAAAGATAACGGAGTAATGGCTGGCCCAGATCTCAGCATGTGAAAATCCCCACCCACCTGGTGATTATTCAATGTCCTATATCAAAAAACAATATACAAAAAGTTTATATGAATCTTTGCATAAGAAAATCAGCCTACGTGCAATTTACAGACATTTCTTTCAGGGAAACAGGCAAAGTACTAAACAGCTACTGAAGCCGTTTCTCTCACCCATAGAGCACCTGGCTTGGATTGCCACCACTTGGTCAGAAAGAGCTGCTAAAACTAAGAATTTCAAGGGGATGGGCAGAGCCAGGAAACTAGGAAGTCCTTGATATTTCCCCGTAAATAGTTGTCTTCCAAGCTGTTCTTCCCGCGTTATCATGATCATGGGATGCAGGCAGCCTCTTGCACACCTTTCTTCATCTCTAACCCTTCTGACTGCTCCTGACAGGCATTTATCTCCAGCAGTCTACAGAAAATTCACCTTCTGAGGCTGTAGATCAGGTTCATCAACAAAAACTGCCAAGCTGTGGGTTGTTTTTTTGGTTTGTTCTCAATCTCAGACTTAAACCACTAGAACACATTCCTACACTGTTCATGGAAAAAATAGAATTTCTTTCAAGCGTCGTGCTCTCCTGCCAGGAAACACCATCGTATCTTCTTGGTGATTCAGCCTTTGCAGATGAGCTGTGCACAGATAGCTTGGGGTGGGATGCAATCAGTTCTGCCTGGAGCCCCACAATACCTATATTGTTCCGAGAGCTCAGGGCTGTATGGGAATGCTGTGATGAAGGGTACTGCTCTCCACTTCATCAATGAGTCACGAACCATCACGAGGGCTCTCTGACAAAGCCTGAATACGATCCCCATGTACACGACAGCCTGGTTTGTCAGCTCCTTCACACCACAAACCACACAGCACGGTGACTGGCAGCATGTTTATTACAACGGCAGATGGACAACCTAGCAAACGTGTAAATAGCAAAATGCCATTAAAAAAAAAGAGAAAGTGAGAGAACAGCAGAGAAAGCAAGTCAGGGAGGAAAACAAAATTCTCAGTATTCACCATGACACCATGATCCACGTACAAACTTCAACATTAAGTGCTATTCCCGCCCGCTCTGCTGAAGAAAACTTTTCTCTGGTGATTCGTTTCCTCCAAGAAGCACCCAAAGTTCAGAAACACAAGGTGAATGCAGAAGATAACATACCTCAGACCTGGAAAATGTGGTCAGATGAGTGATGAGGAAATTAAGAAACAATCAAAGACACGACTCTAGAGAAGGACTGCAGGAGACTGGAAATGATACCTTCAGATGGCACATACTCCGTGCCAACAGAATTGCTTTCCAATACTTACAGAGTTGCCTTATATAAACAAGACACAGGATCCTAATATATCTGCAGAGAAATGCACGCATTTGCTATAAAACATAACTTCAGCCATGGTGAAATAGCAGAACCCCAGGGAACAAAAGATGATTTTGCCATAATGTAACAAAAACACTTGAGTCGCTGCAGCATGGGGGCAACCTGAAGGGGATTCAAAGAAGGATCATCATGAGGCTTTCTAAATCATCTCTACACTTCAGCTACTTTCAAGTCACTGTGTTCTGCATTTTTTTGTTTTTCCTCACTCTCCGTAGGCCAGATCTCTTTGAAAACCATTTCCTCAGGGAAGAGCAAAACAAAACAAAATCAGAACTGATTTTGACTCCATGGCTCATGTGAGAAGGATTTGCAGGGTTCTCCTTTGTGTATGTATGACTGAAAAAGGTGAAATTCACACCAGGCAGAACATCTCTGCTATAATATTTGAACTGCAACTATTTTTTCCAGTTCAGTGCATTTAGGAAGAGAGCTGCCTATTGCCTCCTCTTTACATTCTTGTCAGTTAATAAGTGTGAATAATCTTAGCAATCAGGAGAAAGCTCATAGCCGCAAAGCCAGGCAAGTGAGGGATCCACTATGATCAAGTAGTACCTCAAAAAAAAAAAAAAAAGAAAAGAAAAACCAAAAATAAAAGAAGCAAAGAGAAAATTGGGCAAGGAAAGGAAGAAGAGGTTGGCTCTGTGCTTGGTGTGCTGAAAACCTGAATGGGAAGTCAAAGGGGACAACACATGTAGCCTATGACAAGAGAAAATTTCGCTTTGATGATTTCCTGACGCATTTTCCTACATTGCTTGCAGCTGCAGACAACAATTTTATGCCTACAGAGTTTAGATTCACTCTGCCATAGCTTTTCTCAGTTTGAGCACCACAGGTAAAGGAGACCAAGACACACAACGTGCTTTATTTCTTAGGCTAAACAATTTTTTTTTACTTTTCCCAAAAGAATGGATGTCTTCATTCTTCACCTTCCAAACTCCATATTTGAAGGTATATTCTGCTGAAGTTGGCAGCATAATAAGTCCTCAAGGACAGAAGCAAGCTCTAATTCTCAGACAATCCAGAAAATGTCACAGTCATAGTACAGTACTCTACCCTAAATTCATCTTGTGTGTCCTCCAGGCCCCAAGGGTGGATTTGAGCCGAGAGATACTGAGATCTGGTATCGTTATTATTTTTTCCAGTTAGTGGTGCCATGTAATACTAATAAATTACATTACATAATTCAGCCTGTGGGAATCCAAATTGCTTTACAAACCACATATCCAGTCCAGAATAGCTTCACGGATGCACTTGAGTGATGAGACTTTCACCGGTTGCCCTGGCTTTCTGGTATACCTCTGGGAAGGCGTCAAGGATAGGATATCCTCTCACCTAACTTCAACCATCCAAACCACTACTGATCTATCCCACACTTTTTGTCCAGCCTAGAGAGCAGGGAAAAGCCAGCATTTCCAATGGGCAATTTGCTCCCATTCCCCTGGTATGGGAACAGCTAGACAACTTGCATAAACTGTGGTTGATTCAGCACAGGATTAATGAACCCTGCCTCTTACCTCTCCCTCTTTGCTGCCTATAAAGTGGGAATAAAATCACTTATTTTCCTTTTTTACTTTAATTTAGAAAGCAAGCTATCCCAACAAGGGTTTGCTACTTACTACTGGCATGCCTACCCGGCAATCACAAGCGTGGTTTACACCAGCTCACTTTCACCCAGCTCCACACAGCACTGATAAAAGTGTAGCCATGACAACACATGGGTTAGCGTAGGCTGCAAAACCCCCATGGGAGGCTGAGTAAATACTCCAGCAGTTTAGCTCACTCCTCGCTTCCACCGGCTGTCAGGACTCAGCCGGGCTAATTTAAGCCCAGCTTCAATCACGTCTTTGCTTGCAGTCTAGACACATCATAGGCATACATACAATGGGCAGCACAATGAGGTCTTAAGTTCTGTTGGCATTTCTAAGTGTTACTAAGATGTGCATTTTCTTTACACAGCTTTGGCTGCTGTGTATAAAGCAGGGTTAACTCTTTGACTGAGCGAGTGCTCATTGGAGTGAAGAAGCCACTGGGTCCAATTGAAACAACTAGAATTTAAATTTTAAGATAACAGGCCAGCAATAAAACCTCTGAGAAAATCATGTTTCTTAAGAGAATTGGCACAATCTAAGGGAAATGTGGAAGGGATAGTGTACCTTGCACTTCTACCTTGCATCAAGCGTGACCACTTGGTGTGGTCTTCTCACACCAAGCCCTGGACACTTGTTAAGGCTGTCTCAAGAGATGTGCTTCAAAACGTATCATAGTTCTGCTTGGAAAAAGGTGTTAAAAGCCACCAGTGACCATCTCTGGAAGAAAGATGGGTAAAATATTTACCCATCTGGAAAATCTTATGAACAATGAGCCAAATGGAAGAACACAACAAAGAGATTGCTCACTCTCAGTTGAAAGAGCTATCACTGAAAATAAGTTTTCACAGAGAGTCCAGTTGGGAAATAATCGTCATATGGAAAGGGAAGGATGGAAATAACACACACTGAGGTTTTTATCTAATTACTGTACATGCAACGCTAAAATTTTAAGATAGGTATTTTGCCAAATAAATTGCAGGCCTCTTCCAAAGGCTATGGTTTTCATCAGTATTTACTTGTTTATTGTTGTTTTTTTTTTCCCCAGAATTTGTTACTAGTTTAGATCCAGTGCAGGATAAAAAAAATAAACCCTTACAAATGAGCCATATTCACTTGCGGTTCCTTTAGAAAGACTTTTCTGATTTTAACCACCTTATTCTTTGTATGTCCACTTAAGAATCATGATTACAATTGACCTCTCTAAACACGCCATGGCGAAAGACAAGCAAAACCACATTCAGGTAAATTCAATTGAAAACTTGCACTCGATCCCTACATATATATGTTGTCAAAAGTCATTTCTGCTCTATGCAATGGTTTTGAAACCCAGTAGACACTGATGAGCTGAAACAGGCAAATCTGCATTTGATTTGGCTGGCAGTTTGTGCATCAAAATGTGTCAAGAAGCATTTGATCCTGCTTGGAGAGTAAGGGAAACATTTCCAAGTTAGCAGGACACCCTGGACACAGTGACAGATGGGCAGAGTATGAGACTGGCATGGGAGAGCCCATTTTATAACTGACTGTTGCTCCAAGCCATGTGGCAGAGAGTCCAAACCCATTTGTCACAAAAAAATAAAGCTCTCACTGGAATTACCAAACCAAGGTGCAGGGAGAGCCTCTGACTGCGGCTCACTAAAGTATGGACTCCTGCCCTGCCAAGAAGCACCACCAAAAACCTCCCACAAAACGAACCTGCACCCAAGCAGGAAGCAAAACTAGGCAAAAGACAACAAAGCCAGATTTTTTTCTCAAAGTGAATTAAATCCACAAGCAGGAAACTTAGATTCAGAATAACACTTTGCAGTCTTGCTTTGCTTTTTATTTTTATTTTAATAGAAAAGCACTGACTTTTCCTTACTACCACAAATAAGTTCATGCAAGTAATAGGGCTCTAAAAAAATACTGGTTATTTTTTTCTCATCAAGAATGTCAATTTGTATTTATACATATTGAGTAGCTGTACAACTGTTAGTATGCATTTAAATCCAAGTTTAAGTAACATTTATTTTGAGCTCTATTAGGCATAGAAATCACATTTAGAGCCGCAACCAGTCACCAGAAGTCTTTATATACCTACTAGAAAAGTGTCTTTTACATCAGAGCAAGAGGCTAAGTTTACCAAATATGTATTACTTCTAAAAGCAATAATATGTATTACTTCTAGCAGCAATGGTGAGAAACAGATTTCACTGGTGACTGTGTCCTCCCAGGTGCAGACATGCTAGTGCTCATCTCACAGGACATCAATTTTTTTTTTACACATTTTTTACATTACACATATAGCTCTTATATAGGATACTATATATGGCAAATATATCAAATATATACAGTCATATAACATGTGTATATAGACATGATAACAAGCTCTTACAGCTCTGCCATTTATTTTATATTTTAAGATGATTAAATATCTCTTGGCTCCAGATCAGCTTGTCACTCAACCTGCTCGGTGGCCAAACACACCAAAACAACACAGGCATTTTCTCCACCTGATGGAAAACCGGTGGCTCTTTGCTACCTGAAGCAAACTCTGGCTAGAGGTGATTTCCACCGCCTCCGCGGTTCACCTTTAAAGGTTTGCAATGATACTGCTTTTATTCTCCTAATTTCTTTTTGCTGAGTGTCAGACATTGCAGTGCAGATTGACAGGGTGGGTTTTGTGGGGTGGTGTTTTGTGTTTATTTCAAACTGTGGCATTTTTCAAAATAAATATGGTTTTGTTCCACTCCCAGTAATAAAAAAAAAGGACTAAGTTGAGTACCAGAGTTCTCTTTTGCTGGGTTTCCCATTGCCTCCCTTTGGATTAAGGGTTGGTCCCCTGTCAGCAGGATCCATTTCACCCTCCTGTCCATCATTCCCTCTTCTGACACATGATCCTGGCCCCCAGACTCCAAATTTCACCAGGTTTCTCCCCGCCACTCCCTATTTCAGGTTTCTCTCACCACCCAGGGCTGCTTGAAGTCCATGCAGCCTCTGCTTTCCAGCCTCTGCCAAACTCCTGACCCTTCAGCCCACACAGAGGATAGAGCTGAGGGTGAAATCTCTTCCCCAAAGGCAGATACCCCAATCTCCCCTGTGGCCTATAGCAGCAGCTAAACCACAGTGACCAACAAGCAAAACACACTAGATGCTGGCAGAATACTCTGCATCCTTTACTAGCACAAATTTCAGTTGCTATTGACCAAACCCCTCCCATCACTCCACTAACGAAGCACCTTTAAACCCTTCAGGCCTCAGGTCTGATCCCAGGAAAGACTAATCCTTGTCTTTAATGGATATTTATTATCTCACAGGTCTATTAATTGCAGCACAAATCGCATGTACTCAACATTAATCCTGGTAGCAGAAAGAAAAAAATGCAAGAGAAACATGTGAACCCTGTAATACACCTCTTTCTACTGACAAATCTCATCAAAAATCAAATTAAAATCAATAAGCAAAACTGGAGTTGCTGAAAACCTATGATTCAGGGTTTGCAATGACTGGCCATGGCAACTAGTTGCCCAGCAGTTCAGGCTGCTCTGACATGAGCAGTATGAGAAGCCAGGCATTGCAGGATTCAGAGAGCAGACGGTTTTAGGCTGAAATTAAATAAACACCCCCCAGAAAATAATCTCTCTTTCCAAAACACTGAGGAAAAGTTATGCAAGAAAAAATAAAAACCCCAAGCTACATTCTTTAACTAGATAAAAGAACATGTTGTTCAGCCTTGGAGTATCTATTGTAATTAACTGCTCTAAAAACAGGACAACAGCCCGGTGCCAGCCATGCATACACAAAAGAGATAAAACACAATGAAAAAAAAGAAAAATATCTGAGAACCATGCATCTCTTACACAGCCTGAAGAATGCCTGCCTCTCAGCACAGTCCTGCAGTGCACTCGGGCGTCCACCTAAATGAATGCAAAACCTACTCCCCTGCTAAGATAAATAAATTGAAAAATAAGAATTTAAATCCAAAGAAACCCACATATAATGGAGCCCCGTTCTGACTTACAGCTCTGAAAAATCCTGCAGTCTGGCTGGAAATGTCCATTGAAGAACTGCATTCAAAGCTTTTCCCTAAAGGCAAGCGCATTTAAACATCTCAGGCTCTGCTACTGAACCCGATGCTGCAACAGATGGGGACCAGGGCTGGGTGTGTTCCTTCTTCCCATCACGGCGCTGCGAGAGCACGGCAGAAGCCGTAGGTATCGCAGGAGAAGGCAGGCGAAGGTTTTCTCCCTCACTGCAGGCTCCCTGCCAAAAATGCTTTAGACATTGCAAGATTCGATTACACGACTGCAGCAACCTGCCACATTAACTCTGACGGGGACCAGCGACGCACACGGATGGTACAAGCAGGTAATTAAGCACCGTATTGGATGCATTAGCTAAATGTTGCGAGTACACCAGGGAAGCTGGAGAGTTCAAATAACCACAGATGTTTTTAATGTGATCAGAAGAAAAAAAGATCCTGTTTTCAATAGCAGCAGAAGTTTCAGATAACCAAGACTGCGCCTGCATCAGTATCGAATACTTAGGGAAGGCAGCACAGAGCAGCAGATGCATTTCCAATTGCAGGAGTGTGTCTGCTGCACTGTAACAGCCCTGCTCCCCACTTAACCACAAGTCCACTTTGTGGCTGTACAAAAGTCACATTATTTCTCTGGGCTTAGTTTTCCCACCTGCAGCATCAACAAGGGAAGACTTAACTGACTTTGTAACTTGTTATAAAGACCTCACTGGAAAAACACAGTGTCTGAGAACAAAGTATAACATTACCATCAAAAATAAAGACAATAGCAGATTTTGAATGGGTACCACACGAGCAAGTGCTAGCAGAGCAATGCAGCCTCTCACAGTAGGAACTGAGGGATGGTGGGGAGCTCAGTTTTCTTCTTAATCAAGTATTATTTGGCAAATCCCTCTTTATAATCACATTCAGCTTTGATTATTCTACCACTCAACCTCATAGTATCCTTTACTGGCAGTGGAATCACCCCCCAGATCACAAGGCCATATCCTTAGCCAAGATGTTTTTGAAGGCTGTCACAGATGAGGTCACCTCTGGTAGAATAAAGATGACATGAAGGCAAAAAGCAGAAAGATCACCTCCACAGTTTCTTGTATTTTAACAAAAGGCATCGAACTACTCGTGCAATGAAGTGACACCTCTCTGAAGAAACAGGTCCCCAGGTCCTGAGCCCTGAATTACTGCCCATCGTTTCGCGGTCATTTCAAAATAACATTTGTGATGATGTATTGAAACACTTTAACATGGAGGGTTTGCTTTAAGTAATGGCTGCCTGTCACTAGACCATTACAGTAAGGCAGGCTTGGCTTTCGCATCACTATTTATCCTTTTCATTGCAGGACCCTGCACCCTTTTGCAACTGACTGGAACCAACACCACTACATAATTCTGTCTAAAACAAATAATAAATGTCACTGAAGCAGGGCAGTATGTTTTGTTCAGCAGCAAAAGAGGTGATGTCCAGCTGATACCCCCCGTGTACCAGGCAGAGAGCACACCCTAGGAAATGACTGCTGCCCTCCCCTCCCTTGGCCTGCTAAGTGCATCTGATAAAACAAGTCTCTTCAGAACAAAAAAGCTGAGAATGGTATGTTCTGTTCACTCACAAACGGCAGCTATTACCTGAACCATTTTAAGGCAAACCCAGTGGCAGCCCTTTTTAACACAGAAATATTCAGCATTTAAAAGGGTTTTCCCCAGCTAAATATTTTATGCAGGCAGAATATACAAATAATTTAGGAAAACAAACAAGCTTAGTCTTAATTTCTGTTTCAAAGGTACCAGAGAAACCAGTCAACCAGCTGGAGCAAGCAAAACACATCTGTGTCTCACCTACTTGAGTTGTAGGAGAAAGGAAGGTATCTGTGGCTGACCAAGAGGGGGCAAAAGGGAAGACTGGATTCATCTTGGAATAAAAGAGGTTCTCCTACAAGCCAGCGTGCAAAACAAGGTTCAGCTCAGATGCTTCCCTGTATAGCTGACTTAAAAGGATTATTCTGATTAGAGATCTGTTCAAATAAAAGGGGTATTGACAGCCAGAAAAATGTCCCATATCCCTAAATCATCCCTTTCAAATCACTCACAGGGCTCAAGTCTGATGTAGCCAGTTTCAAGAATCACTCAGACACATTACGGCGTTTTTTAAAACAATTAATCTTCAAGACTGGTTCTGGTCTCAAAGTCTAATTCAGCACAAATTCTAGCTCAAAAACATGCCTTTTCCTTCCCCACCTTTGGATAAGGAGTATGAAGTAGAAGAAACAGATTGCACAACTACATTTCAGATAAGAACAGTTAATGGTTTAGAAACCATTTCATAAATATTTGCTGAACTAGTTTTTGGATTCTGTCCAGTTTCTGACATCTATGAAAAACACTGAATCATTTGCCATTTTCTTTCACTCTTCTGGGGTGAAAAATAGGCAGGGACGTTTTATTGTTCCATTTCTTACCATTATTTAATGACTACGCACATTTATGTTGAAGTGCTCTGCCAAAGAAGTCCAAGCTATTCTTAAATCTACAGGCCTTTGGTGTCCAAATCACAATTCTGTAAATATTTATGTATTCTTTATTAATTAATTAAAACCTCTCTTAGGACTGAAATATTCCCAGATCAAATACCTGCGCTCATATGCGGCTGGATAGGCAACTAGGGAAGACCTGAGAAAAAACAAACTGACTTCTGAATAATAAATACCTTGTTTCAAATTGGCATTTCCAGTGCATGTGCTCTATTGGAGATGCTGAGGCTCAGAGCTGAGACACAGCAGCCTCAGTGACAAAAAGCAGCCGTGAATTCATGTACAGCATCTTGCATAAAATGGTGCAACACGTGAAAACACCCAAATAAAGCTATTGAACTATGTTTTCAATCACGCTTTACTGACAAATTTTAGGAGTCTGCATGAACAGGGATCCAGAATTCCAGTTGTTTCTTTATATATTAAGGACAATTTAGAAGACTCTAGAAAATGCTTTATATAATCAACTTTCCATGCCAATAGATTTTTCAGACTTTTTAGATCTTTTCAAAAATCCTTAAGTCTTTGCATTTCAAGCTCAGCAGTCATTATTCATTTAATAAATGCATGTCTTTAAAAAAGATTTCATTTTGGAGCACTTCTAGATCACTCGCATATTTGGACTGACCATATGATTTTCACACTTTCCGAAGCAGGAACACTGGAGGGGAAAAATCACCAAAACCCACTTGTGCCTTTGAAAATGAATCACACACACACTTACAGCCCAAAGGCCAAACTATGAGGAGAGGAGATTCATAACTGTCACACTTTCATGAGCATAAAGCTACAGAATTACTTGCCGAACCGAAACAGAGTCGGCGACGTACCAGATGTATCTTGTTTTTCCATTTGAAGAGTTTGCAAAAATTTGGAGCCAGACCCTCAATCAGCTTCAGATTTGGTGGCACGCAATTCCTGCAAAATTCCCTCAAGCTGTTCCAACACACCAACTCTATTTCATCTTTTTGGTCCAAGTACAAGCCTACAGGATCATGAATTTCAAACTAGCAGCACAGCAACCTTCCACAATTTCCCTGAGGAGGCTAAAAATGCCTGGCTATTGGTTGGCGTTATTTATATTCTGTAAATTTCCACAAAGATCTGGTGGTTTTCTAAGTACTACATAAATTCAATGAGTTCAATAGGGCGTGCTTCCATTATAGTTTCCTTGTTCTTACTAGGCAAGCAGTCCCTTGAACTCAATGGAGCTACTGTCTGTGAAGATACCACATAGAAACATGGCAGCATATAGTGATTACCGAAGCATACGGTGAGCCAGAGCTCTGCGTGGCAGGGCAGGGCTTTTGCTCAGTGTGTAATTAAGAAAGATTCTCTGTACTTTTACAAGGAGCACAGTCAACATATTCATGGTTGCCCTATCCCCGCTCCTACCACAGAAACCAAAACTGACACACAATACAGATGCACACCACAGCAGCCTGCAGCCAAAAAGTCAATGTGCTTGGGGGATGCTTGGGTGAAAGCAGCACCTCCTTGATGGGCAGCAAAAGCCACAGCAGCAGCTGGGAGGCCAGCAGAGTCCAAGGAAGAGATGAAACAGGGAGAGAAAATTCCTGAACCACATCATAAACTACACCAGCTCTTAGCAGGACACCCAAAGTACTCTCTCAAGAGTTAATGTTTGGCAAAAGGCAGCTGTGATCTGCAAGGGCTGGAAAAGAGAGTACAAGAAAAAAAAGCATTAAGCCCCGAGAATAAAAGGTAGGAATGAACTGTGGAGTCCATTGCTCAAAGGAGACAAAATTGGAAATCAGGGTTGCAGATATAGTATAAAATGGAAAGAGAGCAGAGAAAAATATCTCATGAAAACCACAATCCACAATTTATTCCTTTATTCATCTTGAAGAGTCACAGTTTTTTCTTTGCAACTTTTCAGCATGATCTACCAAGCAATGAACTGAATAGCTGGGATTCCTGACTCACTGTTGACAAACCAGACAGAGAGCATCCATGTGGAAAAAACACCAAACCCCAGTAAGTAAGTGCATATCTCTCCTGAGGGAGGGAGCAGCCTGCAAGCCTCTGCAGTGAAGGTTGATCACACTGCACCAGAGATGCCTCATCCAGCTTGGGTACTGAAAACAGGATAGTTGCAGGCTCAAATTAACATGTCTAGTTCTTCAGCAGAACTAAACCAAAGGTTGTTGGGGCTTTTTTTCTCTGTATTTACATATATATCCAAATACAAATGATATGAAATTATTAGCTGTTCATACAATAACAGTATCAGAGGGTGAACAACATCATCCTTGCGCCCTGTCCTGCACTGGCCCTTCCCACCACCTTTCCCACCTTTTCCTCATCTCTAGAGCTACACAGATGGAGCGATGCATCCCCATTCCTGTATCATGATGAGAAGGAGAAGGCTGGAGGCACTCCTGGAGAGGTGCCAGCACAGAGCTGTGCTGTGTCTGGGATCAGCCGAGGTCTCTGAGTGACAGGGAAGAATTGTGAGGATTGGGCTAGGAAATAGTGTTCAGTAACTCACAAAACAAAAGGCTGGCACTTTGGACTGTAACCTCTGTGATGGGGATGAAGTCCCACAGAGATGTCCTGATCTCCGACGACAAATAAATCAGAGAACAGAGGCTTGGTGGTCCCTCATTCAGCCTTGCCCAAGGCATTCAGAGGGGCTGTGACACCAGTATCAGCAATACTCTGGGAGGTTTTGAATCAGACTTGCGCAAAACCAATTCATCACTCAGTAGGACCTGAATGAGCTTAGAGAGCCCACCGCTTTCCTTCTCTAACAAAGGCACTGAATTTTAGAAGTCCTGAAAGACAAGAGATGGGTCTTACCCTGCTTCTAGCATACCCCTTAAAGGCTTGGCTGAGGAGCACTCTTTGTGAGACAGAAATGGTCCCACAAGACAATAGAAGGATAATACTGCAACATCTAGAAATGGGAGAGAACCACAGGGGAGTAGGAGCTAGTGGGTTAAGATTAAGCCCTCCAACCATGTGCTTCAGCATAAAATCCTCATATATCTGTGTGCAAACCCAAGAGCTAGGGTATGGTTATTGAGATCTAGGAAAATGTGTACTCTGCAATACGACTTTTCAGCTTCACTAATCCCAGAGTGATCAGTGAAGGACCAGCACTTCCATGAGGACATGGCAACAATAACATGGATGAATGGAGATGCCTCCACTCTGCTGCTGCCTCCTTTATACCTTTGCCTTCAGGCTGCTTCATGCTCCCTCCCTCAGCAACGTGCACTCCTGGGGACTGAAGCAGCAATTGGGATGGGAGTAGGTGCCAAAAAAGCTGGGTGAATGGGGTGGAATAATGAGGCAGTAAGGAGAAAAAAGGTGATGGTAATTAGCTCTACATAAAACCAGTCACACCTGAACTGTCTATAATATTTTAAGCCTGGCTTGGAGTTTGTGGCTGAGCACATATAATGCTACAGCACATCTGCAGCTCTAAAGAGTTATAATCATTTACCCAAAAGAAAACATCCTGCTACAATAACATCACAGCACAGCCATCCTGGAATTAAGATGCTCTTGCATGCTGCACAGCACGTTTTATTTTCTCTGAACCTTATGACTATTTGTCACCTATCTTAGAACTCAGTCATGCTGGACACCGAGTTATTTCATCTAAGTTGCCCCCATGACTCCAGGGTACAGGCAAATTACCCACGTACTCACACTTTTGCACAGTCTGGCTAGGGACAGTATGTTCTTCTTGTTGGGGATTCTGGGTTTTCTAAGGCACCGTGTGCACGTAGCAACTTTGCTGCATGCAGGTTTAAAGTATGCAATAAATAGTAACCATTAACTCTGAATTGAAGCAAGAGCCCACCTAGAATAGGATAAAGTGGCTGCCTACATACAGTAATGAGCAGTTAAAATGTCATCAAAGGTTTAGAAGCTGAAGTACAAAGATCTCTGTTGGTATCAACTGGCTGCTGAAAAAAGAAATGGAGACAGCAGCACCCCACAGCATTTCAAGTAGGTCAGCATTGCCAGAAAATAAATACTTCTAAATAAATATATTGCAATGCAGAAACCTGACACAGAGTCACAAATTCACCATAAAGAATGTGATAAATGTGTTTGTCGGCTTAGTGAAAATAAAGTAACCAGTTTATCCACTCATTTTCATTTAGAGACAGTTGGGGGCTGAACATAATGGGTACAAGCAACTTGAGCATTTGCAGACTGGCACGAACACTTTAGGAATACCTACATCTACAGTATTATGTTAGATCCTATTGGCAAGAGCAGTCAGACTTTGAGACTAACTACAGATGATTGCAGGGAGGTTTGGAATACAGACTATTTACCTGAGAGCCAGGCTGTTTCACCTGCTGCCACCATACCTGTGGGTTGCCCAGCTCTCAGGGAAGGATGCTCCAGCATGGGCTGAGGCTGCTGTCAGAGCAGTCATGCAGCAAAAGGCTGGTGGTTGGGGCTCCCCTCCACCGATGTTGGAGTTCAGGGCCACGTTCCCTCCCCAAAAGGATGCAAGGGGCTTGGAGGCAAAGCTCCCCTGGCTTATTTTGGCATCCACTAGCCCAGTGGAACCCATGTGGTAATGAGCTCTGAAATAGATGCCTTTTATGATAGAAGTTCAGTGTTTATTTAACAGGCTGAAGCTTCCAAATAGCAATTCCAGATATGGGATGCACCTTATGAGAGTGGAGTTATTTTAAGATTAAATATTTAATTTCCACCACAGGAACTTATTTGCAAAAAATTATAATTAAACTAAAACAAACAACAAATAAGAGCACACGCAGAGTTTAGGTTCTACTTCCTAATTTTGCTATGTCAATAGCAATTTAAAATAATCCCACACCAGGAAGAAAAGGGTGCTTTCAGAGTCTCTGACCACAGGCAACAGCACTTTAAATAGATCCCAGAAACAAAATTTGCCTGAAGAAAATTTGATTTGATTTGAAAGAACCCAACAAATAAACAACCAATCAAATTTTAAAAACCAAATTATTATTGCAGAAGAAAAGCTTATGTCCATTTCTTTAGTATTCTGGTTTTGTTTGGGGTTTTTGTTTGGTTTGTGAGGCTTTTTTTAAGGTAAAATTTTTTAAGGTAAAATTTTTTAAGGTAAAAAAGCACTGTACACAAAGCAATCTACGGCATATATAAAAATGGGGGGAGTTACTTAAAAGTTTCATGAAATCATTTAAAAGGGGAAGTCTTATAAAACCTGTAACCTTTACACCTTACAAAGGTTGTAAACTGTCACTGGATTCATCTTACTCACACCCTGATCCTGATCAATAGGATTAATAATGTGTGATTATACATAGTTACCTAAAAATACACACATATAGAGAGATAGATATAGATACAGATACATATATAAAATCTGGTGTTGCATGTGAATATTTTTAGGTCTTCCCACCTCCCATGGCCCATATTCCCACTTAGATCTGTACTTTAAGTGATGGAAGATGGCTTTCTGGTTGAGGCTGGCAGGGTATCCATGTTCTATTCTCAGCCACTGCTTGAATTAACTCTGGCAAGCCTTGAAGGCTGATGGGTCTCTCTTCTCAATCAAATCTTGGTTAGGTTTGTTTATTTTTTTAACATACTTTAAGCATTTTCATGAAACTGGAAAAAAAGCTGTAGGCTTTGGTTGTTTGCTTGGTTTTTTTTTTAACTTTGTACATTTGATACAATATTGGCCTAAACACACAAAAAAATAGCAACAACAGCTACAACTCACAAACAAAGCATCACTTGTTTGCTTCCTCACACTGAAGTCCCCTTCCACAGACACCAGGGCCTCCAGACATGCCCTCAAGGTCCCAGTCTCAACTGAGGGCAGCACCATAAGGCTGCAATCAGAATACTAAATTATGTCCTATCAATTTAAAAGATTAATCAATTTGAACCAACATTCTACAAGTCATAGAATAGCCCAAGTTGGAAGCAAACTTTAAAGATCATCTGCTCAAACCCTTCATGGGAAGGAGAGCCTCTCTAGTCTACAGGGCAAAAGCGTGCTTCGGTCTGGCAAGTCTTATTTACTTCCACTGATCTACCAGGGAGAAACACTTTTCCACACCAGGCTGTGCAGCCACTTTTGCAAAATGCAGGAGTTTCAATTTAGAGCAAAAAGGTGTGATGGCAACTCTTCCTTGCTTGGATTTATCATGAAAAGGAAAAAACATTAGCAGCTGTTCTCACAACTTTTGTGTATATAGGATCTTTTTCCCCACCACTCTCATTTCTCCCCTGCTGGCTGCTCTTTGCAGGACATTATACAGTAACAAGTACCATTCAGTGTGATTATGAAATAAAGATAATAATATGGCATTAAATAAGGGAGCATCAAAAAAACTGAGGGAGTAATTTGGCCACAACATCAGGAGTAAATATGACAAAGAGCACCTTTGGATCTTCATCAAGAAACAGCCAGTGGTAGGGGACTACGCAAACCACTCCAGGAAGTCTTTCAACCTTGCCCTTGCTGTTGGATACCTCTGCAGTGCTCCTGCCAAAGATAATCTACCCCTACATCTTATTAACATATTCTGAGAGGAGAATTTTATTTTCTTTAGAATATGTTAATTACTGTATGTATGTATCATTAGAAGCAGTTTTCCATGAATGCACAAGTTGTCAGCTATTTTGGAAGGAAAAAAAAGGAGGAATCACAACTCCAAAAGTACTCCTGGGCTGCCCCCCTCCTAGCACTTGAAGTGAAAACAGTATGAGTGTGGCATAATATATGTCCTGGAACAGAATAAACATTTCCATCCACATACAGCTTGAGATATTTCTTTCTCCAGGACCACTGCCTCCCCTTCTAATTGCAAAGCAGCTTTTGAAAACAAATTTCCCAGTCCCTCAGCCTTCCACTCTAATGCTCCTGAAATACGCGTGTTGAACGAGTTGCAGGAGGTCCTCAGAGACCTCCTGCTGAAACTGACAGAACACAGGCATGTGTAATAAACTCTCTTCCACCTCAGCTAAAGCTTTTTTTGCCAAAGGTTTTTCTCTACAGAATTAATTCGTTGGTGTTAGAGCCTGATTACGTCTTTCAGGACTCTCAGTACACATTTCCACTAAAAATTTATCAGCAGACACTATTTCTGGGAAAGGAATAAGAGAAATATCTCTCACTTGAACTTTGCAACATAGTCTTCCATTGCTTTTGGAAGTTAGACTGTGAAGTCACATTTTTGTGTAATACAATGACAACATCTCAAGCATCTGTATCAGTAGACAGTGTAATACAGTGACAACATCTTTGTATCAGTAGATACAGGGCTATTTTGGTTTATTTTCTCAGGGAAGGGAGCAGAAAGGAACTGGGGGAAGAAAATTAAACCCCTATAACTGTCTGGAGAACACCATTTCAAATGCTAGATTTCAAGGTCATGGAAGGAAGTGACCACTGACTGGGTCTATATTTCAACGTAATATGAAGCTTAATACTGTGCTTAGTTTTAGGCAATAATAATTATTATTATTCCCCTTTCTCCTATGCACATTTGTTGCTAACAGGTGTCCTGTCCAAAGGGTGATCCAGGGCAACTTCTAACATTGACAGAGTGCAGTATGGTGCTATATGGTCATCTAGTCTATGGATCACTGAGGTCTGTTATTTTTTTTTACCACCACAGATATTAGTGCATTTCCAAGGTGGAATTTTCTTCCCCAGGGCCAAGTAAACATCCAACACCTACTCCAGTCAGTGATGATTCAGGTATTGTGTCAGGCTGTAGACTACATCCCAGCTGAAAGCCAGCCCAGCCAGTATTCCCCCAGATCTCTTAGTCTTTACTTAATCTGCCTGTGAAAATTTTAGCTGTGGTCTTCCAAGTTACAGCTTGCCCACATAAGTAATTGAGAGCCTTCCAGGGAAAAGTGAACACCAGCAACATCCACTAAAGTTTTACATAGCTAACCTTCTTCCTGAATCCATTTCTCACTTCAATTTTACAGAAGTAAATAGGTTTATCTGGTTTAGTGCTACAGTTTGATGTTCAGAGACTGAAAAGACAAATGTTATGCTCCTGCACGGAATGAATATTGGATCACAGAGAAGAAGAGTTGATTCACACACTCAAGGCTAAAATGAAAGGAGGGGTTTGGGACAGGAGGGATTTCCTCTTCTTCCTTCCTTCCTGCCCTGATGTGAAAGCGCCTTGTTTGCTTCTTTTTCATCTCTTTATGTGTGGTCCCTTTCCCAGGGCCACCTGGGAAATTTATCTAACAAATTCTTCCTGACATGAAAGTAAATTTCAAAGTAAAAAGCTGGTAGCACCCTTGATTACTCCAGCTCTTTTCCTGTAGCACGTTACAGCAGTAGCTTTTGGTGTGTCTCTGTGAACAGGGTATAATAAGTATCCTGTAGATCCTTCTAGCATGAAACTTTTGGGGATGGCCAGCACTAGTGCTAACAGATGAGTACCTCTTAGAAAGAACAGGAGTCATTCACATTGAATAAAAAGCAAGCACAGCACTTCAGGGATGTATCTCCAAGTTTCCATCTCTCACACACACATACAAACCCACAATAATACGCTCACTGCAACGAAAGCCATTGCACACGGATCTTTTTAAGACACTCAATTTGTTGTTCTAAGCAACCACCAGATCAGCTTATTCCTCCGGATGTAACCGCAAGCATTCAGCTGCTTAAACTGAGCTCTCAGGCCAAATTAATTTCTTATCATCAAGGAGATGAGATAACAGGACAATACCAAGCAGGCCATAGCAATCTTACCCCACTACTAAATTTCTTCAGTTTATAAAAAACACTAGGCGGCAGTTCCTGTGTCAGCTACTCAGAAAGCTGCACAGCAAGTCAGCGGCTCTAATGCCTTACAAAACTAGTTGTAAAGCCATAAACTTGATATACGGCTTCAGCTACAGCCACATGCTTAAAACATGGACTGCATTTGAATCTACTATTTGGCAGTTCCTACTTTAACAACCTGTTTTAAGTTGCCTTTAAGCCTTGCCAAACTGTAATGTAAAAGGGCAGAAATTTTCCAGAGCTGCATCTGCCTCAAACAGGAACGATCTGGAAAAACTTCAGCCAAAATATTTAAGCCACTTCTAAAAAACACAGCAGAAAATACATCATTTCTGTATAGGAAACAATTTTCTGGTGAATTTTATTAGGAGATTTCTAGCTCCTCCTTGATTTAAGTTAAAGAGTTTTGATCTGGCAGGGCAGACTGCATTGGGCAAACATTTCTGTTTTCCTTACAAAAATGCACCTAAATAAAGCTACTTTATACAGAAAGACTGGACAAGCACTGGCAGCAGTGGGACTGAACAACTGACATCCTCAAAAGAAGAAGAGAATGACTATGGGAGAGAATTTGGCAAGACTAGCTAGTAAGCAGCTACAGTGTCTGAAAATATCACAAAAGGAGCAAGTGATTGAGACGTAGAGGACAGAATCTAATACTTGCTGGGCAAGAGGACTGAAATTGATTTCAGACATCCACAGAATGGAAACTGGGGTTAAGAAGTAGTCATGAGTGAAGAGTGGCTGAAGGCATAGGATGGCAGTGAGGCAGCTTTGTTGGGAATGGGCAGAAGAGTTTGTTCGCTATTGCCCACCTCCAAAAAAACTAACAGAATTGATTAGTCCTGAAGTAAAGATACAGGATCATCTGACATTATGGACAGGAGTCAACTAAGATTAAGACACCCAACCTTAGGTGTCCCACCACAAGTGTCTACATATGACCTACTGTTTAAACTTACAGGATAGTAAATGGGTATGAAGGGTGGCACTCAGTTGCCTAAACAGAGATCCTTATTGCCATCAGACACAGGAGAAGACACTGGGCTGACATACGCCATAGCACCTGTACGAGACCTGCGTTCTGTAGGAGAACACTTCATCAATTTGTCTGGCATCTTTTTTGATTAAAATACATTATTCTTCTTTGTGATTAATATATCCTATTCAAAGAGAGGACAGAAGCTGGTAGCCCAATGTCAGTATATGTGCCAACAAGGAAGCTGAAGGCCTGGCAGCATACCTTACCATAATGCCAACGGCATATTACAGGCTTATACATGGACATATGCATCTGTAGAAAAGAAAGGTATTTAAGTTGGACAAGCTATTTGTATCCAAACATTTCCTAACTTTTGAGGTGCTGACTTTGTAACCTTACCAATATTCTCTCAAGGCTTCTTATGTATGCTTATATAAAATCCTTATATATTAATTTGGACTTGGATAGTCAGAAACATCTAATGAAATTCATTCAAATCCTCTTTGATTTGTAGTAGTCAATAAAACAGTACCATGCATACAGCATGTTCTCTACTGATAGGCACCTCTGCCAACTATAGCAATTCCGGAGCTGGTTTTCTCAATCACTAAAGACAAACATTGTCAAATTGTTTCCGAGAACCAACAGCAAGGCAAGATTGCCACTGAGAGCAAGGCCAGTCTAGACTGATTTCTCTGCCTCCTGTTTCTCTGTGCTTGAGGAATTCAAACTCACTGAAACCTCTTTATGTAACTTGTGAAGACCAAAGACGAAGCTCAAAGCACTGCAAAAAGGATAGTGAAAAGAACAACTGGAAACATGTTTTGCACTGTTAATCACAAACAATTTTTGTTTGAAATTTCAAACGTAAGATCAAGCAATTCAGGCCCCAAAACTGATGTGGATATTTGGCAATCACAAATCTGTGTTCAAAAGAATAAAGAAAACCTGCTCTTTGTACTGCTGTTACAGCTGTTTACTTTCTGGCTTGAGTTTGCAGTTCCTGAGGTCTTATAATATGTTCTGTAACCACAGAGCTGCAAAGGTTTGAGAACTCTAACAGACCTTGGGCCAACAGTTCAACAAACAACTACAAAAGAAAAGTTCAGCTCTTCAAAGAGAAAGAGGAAGGAAATCAACTGTCAGCTAAATGAAACAAAAAAGGTGCAGATGATTTATTGCTCACCAGTTTATTTCAGAAAAAAAACAAACACCTAAGAGCCTGTGAGAACTGTGAAAATGAACAGAAGCTTAAATTTTCCCTCTTCAAGGGGACACTGTATCCTTTCAGCAGGGATGGGCCATGTGGATCTTCACAGAGCTACTAAAGGACAGTCTGTCCCAGTTCCTCTCCTGTCAGCTGATCAACATACAGGCAGCACCATCATACCAAGTGGCACGCGTCTGTGTGCTTCTTCACATGATCAGACACATCATGCTCACACAATGAGCACCAAT
Source organism: Coracopsis vasa (assembly GCA_026283785.1). Taxonomy (NCBI): domain Eukaryota; kingdom Metazoa; phylum Chordata; class Aves; order Psittaciformes; family Psittacidae; genus Coracopsis; species Coracopsis vasa. Next base: position 37,956 of record JANHGB010002208.1, on the reverse strand, counting down.
CATGCAGGGACTGTAGGGACTCCTTCATTTTATTTAGCTAATCTATTGATACAGTTATCAATTCAGCTGGCTAAATTTGGCAATAACACATTTGCCCACATTTCTCATTATTATTTCTTTTGCTCCCTCTTATTTCTGTCCTTTCTTTTCATCATTTTGTTCTGCCAATTAAAACACATACAAGATACAAAGTCTTTAACTTTCATCCTCATTAGTTATCAGTTCCCCATCTCTTGGGGAGTGGCTCACACTCCAGTTTCACATATAGGATACAATTTATTCCAAACATATCCTAAAACGCACACATTCCAGCATGGTTACATCTTTACTCAGTCTCAGCTTTTTTCCAGTGAGAGTCAAGCCTAGGAAATAAATTTTGTGTTTTGCCCTTCAGGGGCTGAAAGTTAGGATTATCGTGCTTAATCTCAGTCTCTCCCATCATCATCTCTGCTAAAACCTCAAGCTCACACATCTGCTTCTAGAGGGATGTGAGGAGAGAATAGGATCAACTGAAGTGGTGCTGCTCCCCAGTCACAGGTCTATCAAGGGTAAAGCTGTGAAGATAACTGCAGCCTGGCCCAACATACCAGTGGAAGCCCACATAGAGGCGTTCCCAAACAAGCACATGTCCCCAGTCCATCTCTTAGACCAACCTACAGAAAAGCTGAAAGGAATGTTGGAAGTCTGCACATCCAACCGGTCCAACAAAAGCTCAGGGAGTCATCAGCTACTTAAGCTGGACTCACCTCCAGTTAGTGCCTGCCAACAGCACAATAAAACCCTACATGGTTCCCATGGTGGCCATATTCCGGCTTTGTGGGTGGCATCCCAGGTGCTCCTGCCTTTAGAGTCTTCTTGGGGACTCCAGGGAGTACTAAAGTAGCTCTAGGACATCTCCCAGTGATTCTAGGGGCTCCTTCTGTATCCTGATGAAAAACTAACCCAACCAGTTGAATCAGTCCTCACAAACACATATCCCCATCGCCATTTTTTCTGAGGTAAACCAACAGAGCAAAACCATTCAGAAGTGACCACATGTACCATTTGTTCCAATATGTACATGCCAATAGCTATTATAGAAATTCTCTGAGAATTTCCCTACCTCTTCATGGCTGTTTAAGCCAAACACCCCAGTACAATTGTATATGAGAAAAAAAAGCAAAGTCCCAACCTTATCATCCAAATCCACAAAACAATCCAGGCTAAGAGAAACATTTCAGGCACCACATAATGCTTTATAGGCATCATTTCTGGCCAGAGGTTAAACATCTGAGATTTATACTATTGACTAAAAATGTTTCTTGTAAGATCTACAAAAGGACATGATAATCTAGAATTTATTTTATTTTTCTAAGTAGGAATGTATCAAGAGCACAGGAAAAGAAAACCGTGATTTACAATCCAGCTGTAACTCAATATATTTCATTTAGGAGATATCAGGGTATTGTAATTAGTGAAAAAAAAACCCCTTTTTTTTTATGCCAAAAAGCTATCACCCACTCAACTCACAGTAATTGTAGTTGCAGTTGAAAGAGTGCAGGGTTAGTTTAGAGAATGCAATTTAATGTTATCCCAAATAATAAGGCTGTTAAGCTTTGCTAGTGAAAGAGCCAAAGCAGTCCAAAACAACCCACAGCAGATCTCCCAATGACTGATGACTCTCAAGTACTGTTTGTTAACAAATATCATATATTAATGCTAACAGGCCAGAACCTGCATTATATTGCCAGCAACAGCAATTTCCACAAGTCATGTTTCACTACTGAATTCCATTAATATTTTGACCACAAATACATGTGACATAAAACTAAAGAAATATTTAAATCCATTACAGCAACTAAGAATGACTCCAGGAAAAATGTTCTACTTTCCTCAAGTACTTCGACACCTTAAAATGGTTATTTTGATCTCTTTGTTGCATGTCCTACATGGTTCTAAGGATTTTGACCAGCTTCTAAATAATGCCACCCTCAAGTCAAAAAAGTCTAAATTATGGAGGCAAGGCAGCCTAGCAGGCAAAGCCCCAGGGTGCTGGGAGCAGAAAGAAATTCTGAAGCCAAAATGCTATTCAGAAGTTTGAAAATAAGTTAGGAATTTCCCCCAGAAAAGCACTGCAGCAAAGAGGCCCGGCTGAACTGCTGGCTGCCAGGGAAACGTGAATCTGGACGGCTCTTCAAGCAACAAGGCATTCACCTGCTGCCAAGGAGCAACAGGTCTGCTTCCATTCCTGAGCTGCCAGCAGGCTGAAGTAGCTTTTGCAGAGCACAGGGCAAATTAACATGAAAAAGAAGAGCAATAAATTAAAAATCTTATGAAGATGATGGCAGAAAGTGGCCACAAATTAGGATTTTGCAGACTGTGACTGATTTGTGGGTTGTTGTTCAATTATTCTGGGTTTATAAGATCATTACTGTAAGTGTACTCATTAAGCCACTGTTAAAATTTGGTGAAGCTGCTCACCTGGTATTCACTTTTTTGGAATCACATAAGATATTTGTAGGCCAAAGTTAACATCAAAGTTCAGAGTAATGCTGATTAGGAGTGAAGTTCACAATAACAGCCAAATAAAACTTGAGTTGCCAAGGAGTTCTACAAACAGGCTCATGATAGCTCTATCAAGGAGACAAAGACAAATTATCCCTCTTTTTAGAAACTGAGGAAAGAAAAACAGAGAAAATCATTTACCCAGTCAGTGCAGGAGAGTGCAGGAGCTAAGGAGCTTTAGTCGTGCACTAGTCGGCACATGTCTCGATCTACCCAGGCACTGTTTCTCACCACAGCTACCAGATCTGAGGCAAATTCCTCATTGCAAAGTCTGTGCCTGTGTCAATATTGTCAACCAAAATTTCAACAGAAAGACATGGGAATACTTTCTAATAGAACAGTTCAGCAGTGAGATGAATTAAGGACCGATTCCCCTTGCAGGCTTGGCACACAAGTCTCATTAAAGTTAACAACAAATATAAGACTCATGTGCAAGGGAAAGCGATTAGAGCTTTAAATCCAATCAACGTCAGGTTTACCTCATTGTTCCACTTCAATGACTTCCTTACTGCCTACACTGATGCTACTTTCCCAGCAACACATTACTTGTGTTCTTCTTTCTGCAGTGATTTTTCTTAGAGAAATGAAAATTTTCCAAGTTTGGCACTGCTAACAGGGCTGCCTCTGTGAATAAAAATGGTCACACCTGGATAATCGGGAAGGTGAGGATTAGGGACTGTTATGGAATTAAGGACTTCAAACAAAACAGTAAGAAAAGCTCATAATTCAGTGAAGGCTGAGAACTGCCCAGAGGGATGAAGACGTACACATCTTCCTTATTTCTTTGTTCAACATGGCAAAAACATACCAGGAGATTTTGGGAACAGCAATTTTCTTCTCAAGCAGGACTACACTTTCAGAGGCAGGATAGTTCAGCCATTCCTATCTCACATACACAAACATATACAGTTAAACTAGTGTTCAAGCTAACAGCCAAGCATTGTGTTTGGGGCTTTTTTTTTTACCAAAAATACCTAGACTCAACCTAGGGAAGGACTACACAGTGACATTTTGGCTCCACAAACCCCACTTTGCCTCCTCACTGCTCACCAGAGACCCTCTCCAGGTTTAACTTCCACATCTCAGACACTCCAGGTCACAAATCAGATGACAAGGCTATTTTCCCAAGACCGTTATATTCTGTTTACCTGGACACAGTGAAAGCTTATAAATGGCAAAGCATATTAGCATAAGAATTAAAAAGCAAAGCTAGTCAAGAAAACATGGTTTGCACACAGATGCTGTAAGATGTTAAAGCAGACATAAATCAGGGAATATTACTGGAGATGTACGATGTGTTACATGATAGAACAGTCTTAGATTGGCAATAATACAAAGCTCAGTCATTTTTAAGCACAGACAGAGGAAAAAAAAAAAAGTGTATAGAAGCTTCTCAGATATTTCTGTTGCCAAAGGAAATAACACTCTGCTCTCCACCAGCACGAGAAGCATTTTCTACCCACTCAAGTAACCTATGTGACAAACTAGGTCTGCAGAGGAAATCTTTTTTTTTTCCTCAACCTGTATACACGCAGTAAACAAAAGCCTCCAAAAAAATGTATTTTTATATATATATATATATAATCTGACTGCATTGGAGATTTTTTTTCTCTCTGGTACTTTCTATCACCCAAGTGAGGGAATTCCAGAGCAGGAGGCATAACCCTACTCTATAATTTGGGCGATCAGTGAATTACTGCGGCAACTCAGATGAGATTAAGATAAATAACTTACAAGGGTAGGTTAAGAATAAATCAAAACCTAATTAAAATTAATGTGAAGCAGTAAATAGCTTTTGAGTCAAGAAGACAGTAAATACAATACGGTTTGAATTGTGGTAAGCTTCTTGCGTTGTCACACTGGACATTCTCATAACCAAATGAGAGAAATAAGGTGCAGCTAAAAATCACTGTGAGAGTGCCCACTCTCAAAAGGCCTTCAAAAAGGGAACCAGTAACTAGCAATGGCTTGCCACGAAAGTTGGAAGACTCCAGCACAACATTACTGTTGGCCTAGTTGTAGGCAGTGCTTTTATTTATTACCTGGATAACAGATTAGAGAAGATTACTTCATAATAATTATGAAATCATTTCATTTTGACTGCATGAGCTTTCTTAGGGACAGCAAGAGTAACCAGTATGATCTCGCAAACTGAGAAATGATCCTCATCTGTGAAATAAAATACTATAAACTAAAAAGTGCTAGAGAAAGGAGGAAGGAAATGCCTAAATGTGAAGCAGGGAACAGCTGGCCATTAGCCGGGCTGCTAAAAGGGATAACTGCTTGAGGATGAGTCAGTGACACAAAACTGCTGCAAACCAGGATAAAAGTCCATTTTTTCCACTTCATATGATTCTTGTGAGTTCCCTTCTCTATCTTATTTGTCCAGAGGTTCTTCAAAACACAGTGCCCCAAAATGGAACAATCCAGAGAACAAGAGGAGGATTATCAAATAAAGCAAATATGGACTGTATGTTGATAAAACTGGGGTTTCCAGACAAGAAAAGAGAAGAAATAACATGTAAATGGTCAAAAAGTCTCCTTGGTCACTAAGCCAAGAACAAAAATAAATCAATCTGCAGGAAATATGAATTAGGTTGCACACTAAGGATAATTTCTTGTCAAGATGATGACAAAGTTTAAAACAGTACCAAGAGGTGATGCAGAACCCGCTGCTTTGGAAGATGGCATACGCTACTAGTAAGAACTTCTACCAAAACAAGCTTAGCTAGAGGTGGCCCGGTTTTGTTAGCCTGGGAGGCTGTAACCTGAGTTTTGTAACATTCTACACACTCCACTTTCATGGAAATGGTGGTCTTGGATGAGGGAGGCATGGCATCATCCTATCCTCTCATCTGGATTCAGTAGAGGCAGTTCTTCAACCTGTACATCTGTCTGTGTGGACGGCAGGAGCAGGACGAGAGAGTTGGTTGTAGGAGCACCATGTGCTGCTTAAGCATGTGTTCCCTCTTTTTGTCAGTCCCTCTGGCTCTGTGTGACCTATTGGTCCTCAATGACCTCTATCCAATCTAGCTACACCTGTCCTGATTTAGTGCAAGAGGCTGGACTGAGTCTTCTCCAAAGGTCCAGAATGGGAAGCCAGTGCTTTCAGGTGTGTCACAGAGATGGGGCTTAAGACCTTGGCTTTGATTTCATAAAGGCCGAATCCATTCTAGTTTCAATTGCTTTTTCCCACGACAGACAATATAATTATGAGCTCTCTGACAATGCACAGGAGGAATTAAATATAGTTTTCATAACATTAGATCTGCTTTCACCACACATCACAAACTGAAAGAAAAATATGCATTTGGATAGTCCTGGTCTTAAGTGGCTCTAATAACTCTCTCACATACTATAGTCTTCAACATATTCTCACAGTCACAACATTTGTAATCATTTTTTCCCTTTTATTCAGTGCTTATGTATTCAAATTATTCATGCTAGAGAACAACTTTCCACAAACAGAATTCTATGGAAAGTCTACAGCTTTCAACAAAGCTCATAATTTGAATAGAAAATAACCTCTGACACACATGAACAAATACGTAGATACTGATATCCATTCTTGTTTGCTCTTTCAACATCAACTACATTTTCCCTGTGCACTCAGAACTTTAACCGAGATTGGTGGACAGGGGGCTTTAGCCAGTCCTCTGCTCCCAGAGTGAATGAGCAAGGTCCTGTAGGTGGCAACCTTCTTGTCTCTCGAGTTCTCTTGTCTGCATAATCGCCTATTCTTTGGCACCAGAAACATGACTTTATTTTGGCAGAAACTGCACCTTCCCTTCAGCAAAACCCAGGGATCACTTTCAGGAAAGAGACACAGAAAAAGTACAAGCAGATCAAGTCCACTTTCTCATCAGGTACTTGTTTTTTAATTCTACGTTTACGTTGCAAAATGCTCCAACCAGGTTAATATCCTACCAAAGCTGTTCACCAAACACTTTAGCTACATCTCCACATTCTTGCAAAATACACACACACTTCCCATTTCACTGGTAGTGAGAATGCAGGACAAAGACTTTCCACAAAGTCAATCACAGATTCAAGAGCAAAAAGTTCCCTCACTCACTAATGCTCCTCAGACAGCACACCCTTCTGCAACCAGCTCCATTACCCATGAGAAGATGGAGGCTGGAGTTGGGAGAGGTGAACTGGTTGTCAATGTACTGTACACCAAGTCACACTATTGTCCTTGTTTGCTTCGCTGCTTAGCGATTTTGCTTCATGTGCTGCCTGGGTAACACTGATGAAAGCAGAAACACTGATGAAAGCCCTGTTCCACCGAGTGGGCTTGCCATGGTAATATTTATACAATAAATAGGTGCTGAGAGGGCAAGCAAGGGTGAAATATGACCCTGACATTGTATGACATCTAATAATTGAGCAAGTTTTGGAGTTTCAAGGTACAGAAACACTGGCCTGATTAGTGTCAAAGCAGTAAACATTATCTTTAAAAGTGTTTTATTATGAGTGCAAACATTAGGAAAAAGAATTTAAAGCAGCCAAAAATGTGAAGCTTCCATTTCAACACAGTTCTTTATTCTCTTTGCTTTTAGCTGGAGAGACATGGGCATGGTACAATGCCCAACCAGCCATGCAGCAACCTGTCCAATTTACAGCAGTGCTTGGCAATTTAAGGTTTTCCTTCAAGTGCTGACAGTCATCATGCAGAAAGAAAGCCACATGACTGATTACAGCCTGCACTCTCTCTGGAAGCACAAAATAAAAGAGGGATGGGGGAAAAAACCCAAACCTTCCAGTTCACATGGAATTCAGGAACTAGACAAAGAGATTATACTGTTATGTATGTCCATCTTTCCATTCCTCAGGTTGATGACAAGGAAGGCCTGGTGTGTTGACAGGTCAGACAGGTGGAGGATATAGAGCTGGTATCCAAGTTATCCTATAATGCATTACACAAGTAACCTGATTGTACAAGGGAAGCTGAGAAAAAAGCAAATTTTCACCACAGCATTACAGACTGACAGCTGCTGGAGGCAGGTTACTAGACTTAGCTGGCAAATTATTTCACCTGCTATTGCAAATCCTACATACTTTAGACAAACCTCTTCATAAACCTCTTAATCTGCCACTTGAAACAATTCCCAGGCTGGAACATTCAACTCTAAGTAATATCAAGTTAACCCTTACCAAACTCATAGCTTCAAAAAAATGTGTTCTGCAGCAAATTTAGCTTGAGTCAGATACTTGCAAGTTCACTTAAACCTGACTGATCTGTAAGGGCACAGATTTTTCTTTAAAGATGGGAAAAATGGACAGGAAATGAAAGGTTAAAAAAATCATTAAGATAAAAATCATGCAAATGAAGAAGCCACAAAGGAACAGGAACTGCCAGCTGATTATTTTTAACAAAATGCAAAATTCTATGCAATGTATAACTAAGGTTGAAAAAGGTAAGTCATTAAACTGACAACATAGGTGAATTAATAGAGCCAGAAAGATTTCCTTAGCTGTTTGTAAATCTAAATGTGTATTTTGATTTACAGGTCAACAGCGATTTTACTCCTGAATTAAGATGTTGCTGTTGAGGAGTATAAAATCTTCTCAGATGCAGATTACAATTCCTAAATACTGGAAGATTTCATCATGAAGTCAACAGCACATGGAATTAAGAGTCCTGTCTGTTGCTGACATACTTTCTGACTTTCAGCAAGTAATTTACCTGCCTAGGTTTCTGTTGAAGCCCTTCCTCAGCTTTGACCATACATAATATAAACTCCTTAGAGCAAAATATTTCTTTCATAGTATGTCTCTATAGAGCCTAGCACCAAGAGGAACCAGGATTTTACATTAATGCAGGCAGCAAGAAAGAGAGATTCATAAAATCCCTCAAAGGCTGTTCTTCCCACATGGGTTGATTTTTGCAGAGGCCAAGGAGTGTTATACAGCAATTTCTTCATTAATCTCAAGCACCTGTGTTTGACCTGTTGTATCCCTTCCACCAGTGATCTCCAATTCTGAATGTAACTGCCACTGAAGCCTCAAAAACATTAATTATGGGTAGAATAACTGATGAGTAATTTAAATGTAAAGCAAAAATCCAGCTTCCAGTCCTCCATGTGTACAGGAGTTAAAAACAATCTGCACTAGAAAGATTATCTGATGTAGTATCACCTGATGACTTATAGTCAGTATTTAACAAGGATCTGCTAATGCCTGTTCAAGGAGATTGTGCATGATTCAAAGTCATAAACCAATTCAAAGTTGAAGGGATTTCCAGGTCTTTAGACCCACCTGCTGCTGAAAGCAGGTTCAACAGTGAACTCCAACCAGGCTGCATGGGGCTTTAGCTAGTCTTGTCTTGAAAACCTCCTAAGATTCGTGTATTTGGTGATCTGAAAGAAATAAGCACTTTCAATACACCACAGGAATTCTGGCCTCAAAGTTTTTGTGTGATACTCCTCTAATTCACTCTGACATGGAAGCATTTGACTATAGTACTGAAGGTGATTCCATCTCACCTTCTCTTTTGCTCCTAAGGCTCAAAATACATCTAAAATTCCCTGATATTGGATTGGTGACAGAGTAAAATTCTGGGGCCACGTAAGGTGAAGATGGAATTTCCTCAGGTTTCAGTAGTGCCAGTGCCTGGCCACAAGGCCTCAAATATGCACCTAAACTCAGAAATTCTTACTTGGAACTGTCATTAATAATTATATTCATTTTTAGGAGACAAACTGCATTTTCAGCAGCCTATCAGATTTTTAACCAGCAGATGAGTCTAAAAGGCAGTTCTCTAAGATCTAAAACAGGACCACAAATTCAGGCTGGAAGAGATCTGCATAAGTCTTTATCCCAACCTCAAGCTTAAAGCATGGTTAGCTATGAGGTCAGACTTGGGGTTTAAAATTAAAAATATACCCACACCATCAAATTGACTCTACAAATATCCCATCTTCCAGAAAAGGAAAAAAAAATAAATAATTCAGTATCATTTTAGTTTTTGAAAAACACATGTGGAACATTCAGTTTTGGTTATGCAGGAAAACAGACAGTGTCAGGTGGATGGTGAATTGTTTTGGTATTATACAAGTCATTGGTTAAAAATCCACATGACTTCAAAGAGAGATTACACAAGATTATAGACCTGGGGTGAAATTCTGGCTCTGATTAAAATCACTGGCTAAAATCCCACTGGCTTGACCACTGCCAGGATTTCACTGTTAATCTGAAGTGTCCACATTTTACCACACAAACCCATGCATGCAGACCCAGATGTATCCTACAAGCGTATCTCTCAACAATAAAGCCTGGAAAACTTTTTGTGATCTCCCCCAGAGGGGTGTATGGGTATTGTCTCATTTTTAAGATATTTTCTCTTCCACTGTAAATGTTGCTTTCTATACAAATTAGGAAGGCTGTGTGTGCAAGCAAAAAACAATGGAACTGTCTTGAAATAAAGCTGTGAAACAGATTTTTCCATTTTTTTTTTTTTTTTCAAGCCATTGCTTTAGGAGTAGCTAAGAGCACAGAAGCCTTGCTCCCATTTCACTGCCTTTCCCACCACTAGTGAAGCTGGAGAGACCATGCTCCATCTTCAATAATAGCACTAGGGTGTTTTCCAGGCATAGCAGGTTTAGAAAAGCACCCTGAGACAAGGGCAGTGCCTGTGAGTCCCAGGTAAGCACTGGGGTGGAAATACTAATGACATCAGTATTTCATCTGCATATCTACATTCACCTTTTTAATGTCCACCCTCCTCTACCGCAAGGATGGTACAAGGGGAACAACTCCATGGCTGATTAAAACAGCCTACAAGCAATCACTTAAGAGTTCCTTGTGCCATAGATAATGTTTCATGTGAATTCTGGCAACCCAGAGGCAGTCAGATTAAAAACAAATCCTGATCCTGATTCTTACAGTGTTTCCTCATTCCCCTGGACAAATCCTGCTTGACTGTTCTAGTGTGCTCTGCAGCAGTGAGCTGGTGAGCACAAGGCCAACACCTCTACATGTAACCGACACAGCAAGAGAGAGCCCACCACCTTCTGTGCTATTAAACCAGAGATCATCTGCAGCTGTCAATGCAGAGTTGAAAACATGCATGGTACAGCCCCTCAGATGCTGTCTGGGGACGCTTCCTTTTCCCAGCAAGTACAGAGGTTATGTATTATCACATATTCTCCATTGCCAGGTAAACCCAAGGCATTCTGCCTTATTCTGGCAAAAGGCATTGCTGGAATCCATCCCAATGCCACCATTTGTTTCACTTGTACTTTCACTACAGCTCTGCACTTCAGCAAGGGGTTTCCACAGCTACAAACTAGTTGTAATGCTTGTGTACAGCAAAAGTGTTGTGGCAGTTAACTGTGTAATGCTTGTAAAGGCCTCTGCAAATACAATTCACTATAGTGCTGAATTATTATCCTTGATTATTATTGCTCATGCAGAACTTTGGGTTGGGGTTTACAAAGGCAAGAGAAGATTATTATAACTTATCCTAAAAACAAAGTTGGAGGAAGTGGAACACCCTCAATCTTGCTCACAGGGGAAAAAACAACCCACAGTCACTTAGAGCAGCCTGAAGATGCTGGGATAGCCAAGCTCATTGGTCAGTGTCCAAGCATGCTCAAGTGAGCACCGAGCACACAGCACACAAGAACAGGATCTGCCTCTCAGCTGCACACAGACGAGCAGCATCATTTCACAAACATATAAAGTGCTCCTCCCTGGACTGGCCCAGCTACAAACCTTGACTTGTACACAACTAAGAAGCATCAACTTGGGAAAGGATCTCTTCCCAGCTGTGCATTTTGTCATGAAGTTTCCTTTTTGTAATCTGCTACTGTCAGGAACTTAACACAGCAACAACAATTTAAATTCTGGGGTTGATACAAAATACCAGAGTCTTAAATACAAGTTTTTGAGTTTTTAGTGTTTTAAATACAAGCAGTTTACTCTTCTGTGCTCCACAAGAACACTGTGTGACACTATGTTACAGTGCTGGTCTGGGAAAGAGCAAGCCAGGCAGCTGTGGGTATAGGACGATAGGCGCTTTCTTAGTACCTGCTCAGAACTGATATGGAAAAATCCAACAAATTCTATGTGACATTACACCCGTTGTGATCCTGGAAATGTGTAACACACAGCATGTGAAATAGAGACAGCACTGGTCTTGCTTTCAGAGAAGTCAAGCAGCTGTCTAGTTTCTTCAAAAGGCCGGTAGGAGCCACAGATCTTTTTTTCCTTCCTGAAATAATCAAATCATGGACTTAAATCTGTCATAGATATCTTGCATTCAGAAATCTACTCTGCAAAAGCACTGACATCCTTGTACTTGTCATTGCCCAAACAGATGAAAGAGCCAAGTAACAAGAAAAATTAACACACTGCTAGCAACTGTTACAAAGGCAATATTTTTTTACCTTGAGCGTATCTCCCTAGAGAACGGGAAGCACTGCACTTTAGAAGACCCCAATGCAAAGTTTATCAGATTTGAGCAGTTAAGGTACATATGCAAGTGAAACTGTGGTTCCTGTGCTGAAACTGAAAAACTTTCACTGGCTGTGGTAGCAGAGCAAGCTAATTTCTTCAGAGGACGGGGGGCTATTAGCTTAGCCCTCTTTGGCTGAACACACTGTATGTGCTAATCAGAATTAACAAGCTTGATTCAGCCACTATTTCTTTATTTGGATCTAAATGTTCACAAAATCAGCAGGGATTTTTTTTCTTTTTTTTTTAATCTTGCTGCAGATGGAAATTTCCATACTACAGTTCTGCAATGATTGTAAACAGGAGACTGGTTTCAACATCAGATCTTAACGCTTTATATAAAGACAAGTGGCTGAATAATCTGGAGGGAAGGGAGACAGGGCAATCCAACAAGGGCTCTGTGCAAAAAGGAGGAACTGAAAGCTGTATTTCTGTTCAGCTCCTCATTTTTAAATTCTTAAGAAGAAAAGGAAAGGAGGGGTGGGGGAGGGGGAAGAAAAGGTCACTTAGTCCAATATTATATACTAGCTTGCACATGACAAAGTAAACAAGTGAAAAGAAGAAAGGCTATACAAGTGCTATACAAACTCCTTCCAACTCTCTCACCTTTTAGTTCAAGAGACGTATATACTTTTCAATACTGCATGACTTTTTGAGCGATAGCATCCAAAGTTTGAACTCATTCATCTTTTTCCATTAACCTGAAGAGTGAACAGGGACAGAGTATGCATCCTAAAATACAATCTTTCTCATTCACATTACCAGGCTGCCGGGTAGGAGGAGCAGCAGACAATGCAGTGGGCTTCCACCATCCATGTTCCAAATCCCTCCAATTTGCTGTACATGTGCTGCATGAGCTGGAGATGCAGTGACTGCCTCTGTCTTACCTTTAACAGAGCATGTTTTCCAGGAATACGTGTACACGGGAAAAGGAGATGGGGTTTCTGAGTTTCCAACTCTAGTCCTATGCACAGCATGTAATTTTTAAGCTACTTCAGCATTTGCCTAAATCTTCAGACATCAGTGGAGGGATTAAATGTTTCAAGAGTGTATTTATATAATCAGGGCCTAAATTATCTGAGGGATAGACTGTCCCTGCCACACCTCTCCATGGCAGCCAGGCAGGTTTGCTTTGTTTTCTCTCCAAGGGAGAATAAATCAAGACAATAATAAAATAACAGTAAAAAAAAAATAATAATAGTGAATATCTGAAGATCTAACAAGTTCTAAGTGATTTGGACTTAAATCCCAAGTTTTAGGTCTTCCTTAAGGCTTAAGTTATAAATCAAATGCAAAAATGTCAAAACCTTGCATCACATCTAGCAAACACAGACACATATTTCAAGTTCCAGAAGAACATTTCAAACCCTTGAAATACAACTAATCTGGCTAACAAACATGCATTCTGCAAGCAGAGATGTTCTGGTTCATGACTTTTGTACTTTGCACCAAGAAGTGATCCAGCCTTGCGTAAAGTTTTCAGTCTCCATTGAAGAGGGCTCCCCCACAAAGTCTCATTTGTGAATCTCATTTCCCACTTTTCATAAGATTTACTAGACTTGTTTACTGCCTGTTGTTTAACACGCTATTCTCACAAAATCCTCTTGCTATGCTGTTACAGCAGTCTGAACAAAAACAAAAGCCAGATCCTAATGTTTAAGCCTCCTATTACTTCCAGCATATTTTTGCCACCAGGGGACTCATTTGGTCCCCGTCATTCTACATGCCCAAATTAAAGAGTGCATCTCATCTGCATTGCAACACTAACCATGCAAAACCAATCAACCATCTACCACAGTCAGGAGTTGAAATCTTTGAA
>JANHGB010002208.1:12748-24034 GCA_026283785.1 Coracopsis vasa | reverse complement strand
CATCTCATCTGCATTGCAACACTAACCATGCAAAACCAATCAACCATCTACCACAGTCAGGAGTTGAAATCTTTGAAGTATCATACCACCAATAAACCCAGATATTACTGTGACCTTTCAAAATAAACAAATTTTCTCTCTTGCAGAAGGGGTTCATTTTGGTTTTTTGCTTAAACCTTACCAGAGGGAGCTGAAAAACCTGGCTCTTTTTGAGTACCAGTCGCCTGAATTCCTTGACTGAGTCTGCAGCCTATGTATAGCTTTTGATTAATATTTATCTGACTATTTTGACTTCCTTTTGAGTTCTGTGTATCTTACTGGGCCTGGTTTCACTAAACTGACAGTGACCCCTGTAAGTTAATGCATATAAAAATACAAAATTTAACATGGATACTTTCTGAGACTGTGGTTTTATTTAAAATAAAAATTAAAAGTGCTGCACATCAAACTGTCTACTTTCATACACATATGAGGAGGGGCTATGCTTTGCTGCTGAATTATTACATAGATGTGAACATACTGCTCCAAGAAAAGATCTGTAATTGTTTAGTGGTTGGGCTGCTGGCAGAATTCCCTGCCTGGGGCTGGTTTTATAAATAGGCCTGAGGACAAACAAACAAGCTACTAATAACAAGTAGACTGTTCTGTTTTGACGCAGCCCTGCTTTGTGTAGTCCAGGACATGAGAAACTCAGATGGCAAATACAGCAAAACCCACTGCAAAAAGAAAGGGTACAGGTCGCCCGGAGAGGTGGTGGATGCGCCATCCCTGGAGACATTCAAGGCCAGGCTAGATGTGGGATTGGGCAACCTGATCTAGTTCAAGATGTCCCTGTTCATTGCAGGAGGGTTGGACTGTTTGACTCTCATGAAGTTCTCAGATTTGTTGGGAACATGAAGGTATCTCATCATAGCTTTTCCTGGGAGTTTCTCTTTCCATGCATATCCCCTTGGGTACTTAACCAAGTGCAAAGGTTAGATTTTCTGCCACCTCTATTTCAGTCTGTTCATCTAATCTCATGAGGCATTGGAACAGGTTGCCAAGAGAAGTTGTGGCTGTCCCATCACTAGAAGTGTTCAAGGCCAGCTTAGATGGGGTTTTGAGCAGCCTGGTCTAGTGGAAGGTGTCCCTGCCTGTGGCAGGGGGGTTGGAACTCAATGACCTGTAAGGTCCCTTTCAGCCCAAACCATTCTATGATTCTGTGAACGCTTCCAAGCAGCGCAGCTGTGGCAAAATCTTTGGGATGAAGGTAAGGAAAATGAGGCCCCTTGCCCTTTTAAATTTCTTGTCTGTTGCCTACAGATCTTATCTCTGTTACTTGGAGGATGATCTTCACCAGCCTCCTCTCTTGGCCCCGGCTTCCTTAATGTAGACATTATAACTTTGCTGCCTGCTGCCTATTTTTTCTGCTAAGCTTCCTCTTGAAGGTGCATATTTTTCTTTCCATAATTGCATTGGTTCTGCTTTGTTTTGTCTTCTGTATCCTGCTTGGAGAGCATACTTTGTCCCCACAGCCCTTCTCAAACACTTAGCAGCTCTATTATCTCTTTCTTAATGTAATTCAGCCCTAGAAGCTTAGTCTGTGAGAACAAATCCTCTCTTTTGCTGATAAGAAGAGCCACTTGCACTCTTCCTTTCCCTTTGTTTTCTCCTCTCTTTGTAGGGAAGATCTAGTCAGTTCTAATGCAAGTTCATGTGATGACGCAGGCAAGAACATGAAGTCTAGTGGACCATATGCAATTGCTACCGAGGTGAGCATTTTTCTGATAATAGCCAGAAACTATGGAGTCAGCACAGATTAAGGAAACAACGAAGCGCTCAGCATTCATGGCAACACACTGATGTATGTGCTGCAGCCCCAGGGGAAGCAGCAGTAACATTGGTAGCATAGATGAGAAGACTCTAGGTAATAGTATAAAAACACATTTTCCCAGAAGAAAATCCTCTCTGGTAGAACTACATTGGTCCCAATAGCAGCAGAGCAGAAAGAGAAGCTGGTAGGAATATAGTCAAGAGTGCAGCAGCTGGTTTCTCTCTAGAATCACCAGCCATAGAGACAGTTCCCTTGGCACAGCAAATGCCATCCAGCCCTACCAGAGAGAGCCCTCATAAATCAGGTTCACTGCCATGAGATTAGTTTGTACTTGGTTGAATTTCAAATGATCAACAGTCTGCAAAATAAAATTATTACAGCTTTCAGGAAAGCATAACTTCTCAGACCTCCACAGGATGGCAGAGGGGTGAACAAACCGCGAAATGGACCCCAGCATCCTCTCACAGGGATCTAGACTGGCAGGTGAGCCAAATTAGTGCTAGGCAGAACCTGCTCTCTGGATAAATGAACTACTCCAGGGCTGTTAATCCAGCAACTCTTCCAGAAGCACTAAGTCCATAGAAAAAGAAAGAAAATCCTTACTAATACACAAGCACTACCAAATAAATTATTTAAACATTTCACTATGTTAGTTTACATACGTGCAAACAACTTTGGTCTTGAAATCTTGCTGCTTCACAGCAGGTATCCAACAGCACAAGAAAACCTTCAGAGCACCTACTTACACAAGAAGGGGAGAAAATCACATGCTTTTCCAGCTTTAACAAAACCAGTTGTTTCTGCAAGCTTCTGCCATCCAACTACACCACAGCTGCTCCCGCTTCACATCAGCTTTAGTCAATTGTAAGTCATCAGTTTTCAGCACACAATGCAGCTGAAAGCAAATTCAGCTGGTAGCACTGTTGGAAACAAATCATTATTTGCCCAAGTTTTGTATTAACCTTTTATTTCCCTTGACTATCACCACTGAAAAGGGACAGTTCACACCCTTCAAAGAGACCAGAGGAAAAAGACAGCAAAAAGACAGGGAAGCACAGAATAAGAAAAGTTTATAAAATGTAGCAGGAACAAAAAGGAAGCAAAGCTTTCAGAATTATTCCAAGCATTATCAACCTCTCAAGCCAGCTGGGGAAGACCCTGAAGCAACACCTGAGCAGCTCAGCTTCAACTGAGCTCAGCTTCTTTCAAGAACTATATACTCTGTCAGTAAAACAAGTGTGAAAAGCAGGTTACTCTAAACAGAGGGAGACTGAAGTATAAGCAGGCTTAGCTCCAAAGGTCATGTCGTTGTAGCCAAATTACCAAACATCTACCCCATCTGCTTGGTCTAATCACACTCTCTATTGTGAATTTGAAGTTTTAGACAGCTGCAACTGCTGCAAGCATGACAGAAATAGCCTTAATTAAACACGCTTAGTACTGTATTAACAATTTGGTCATATAATTAGTTTATCTTCCTGCATGAAACGGATATATTTTCACTCATAAATCTGCAACAAGAGACTGACAAGCTGTACAACCTATAGCAAATGCTACACAAATACTTAGGAAATATAATCTCTGTTTTAGTGGGCGATAATTCAACAAACTTTGACAGATGTTGCCCTCAGATGAACATTTTCTCAAGCTAAGTTTTAGCTAAAATAAGAATAAAGAAGACAAAGTGAGAAAAATAAATTCTTTGTCAAATTAAAAAAAAATAATCACAACAACATTGAATCAAAAAACTCCATCACTGTCATTACAGCCATGAAATCTGGTAGGCTCTTATGGAGTAACACAGGTCTGTCTTGTGCCATCTCTGTGAGATGCTGGCCTAGGGGTAAGCCAGGCAGATATGGGAAAGACCTCAGTTTCTTAGTGAATTCTGTCAAGACTTAGTTTGTAGGCAGCAAACTCTCTGTTGCACCCTATGCATCCTCTTGCTGTTTCTCTTTGTCACATTGGGCCACTCAAGTGCCAGCTATCAGAACTGAGAGTAGGCAAGAGTCTTTTGTGCTCTCTCTTCCTGGCATCCCAGGCAGCATTGAAGACAACAAGGAATTTTAAGTCCTTAGTGCAAAGAGAAGTAACACTCTTTCCATCAAACAATTTACTGAAACCCAGGTAAACAACCTCAGTATGTGCAAACTAAGCCAGATACCTTGGTGATGACACCAGCTTACCGGGCTCACTCCCTAACAGAAGCACCAGAATATCTCACAGGAAGGACTGGATAACACCAATGAGTTAAGCATGAGAAATTAGATTAATTTAATCAATCTATTTTAATGAATTTAGTTTAAACCCTAAACTATATACTTATAGACTATAATTTTGTCTAAAACATGAGCATTCTACAGTTGGATAGAGACAAACTGAAGTGTACCTGTCTTGAAAGGTTAACTAGGAGCAATCATTGTAATGCTGCTATGAACAAAGCATGTCAGAGCATGCATCAGGAAGCCTCCAGAACTTTAATACCATATACATATATGGTATTAAATGGTAATATACATATATATATATTAACACTGTGAAAACTCATCTGGAATAACATCTACAGTTCTGGTCAGCTACTCAGGAAAGGTTAATTCAGATGGGAACAGGTACATCAGAAGTCTATTTTGACGAGAGGAACACGGAGTCTCCTTTGTGGGATGTGACTAAAAGAGCTTAGCTTTCTGAGTTGCACAGTTGACAGCTGAGAGTGCATGTGATCCTTCTGCAAAGTTACATAAGGTAAATAAACACCAGCATGGGAGAAATGAGATAAAGGACACTTTGTGGGTGCAATTAGAAAAAGGAAACTGGATAACCTTAGGTTGGAAAATAGGAAGGGAAAAGAGTGAAATTCTGGAGGAAACATCACTACTTTTCAGACTGATGAAGTTTATTACAGGGAAGATATGATGGGGCTGCCTACAGGATTTTCCTACAGGAACAGGAAATGGAAACAAATGGCATGTTAAAGAAGGCTCCTTCTTCCTTTATGCATCTTTTAGAACAAAAAGGGAAAGGAATAATAACTATTTCTAGTATTTTCTTCTTGTCTCAAGAAGTTCTGCTGCTATTGTGGAGACCAAATATCTGACAGATCTGTAGAACAGAAACAGTTCAGATGTCTAATGACTGGAAGATCAGGAATGGCTGCGGGCATCTGGAAAGGAGTCATTCTATGTATAACGTGAGTTGAGGGTCAACATAAAAATATAGGATGATTCAGAAAAGTTAATTCTGAACTGCTTTCCAAATTTGTAAAGAAACTGGTACACAACATGTGGCTACATGTCAGACAGGGACCCTTTTAGTGTTCAGAGTATGCCAACCATATTCTTTAGATAAACCTGCATCAAAACATAGTAAACTTGTCATAAGAAGCCCTTGCTCCCTAAAGCCATTCTTCTGGTCCTTCTCAAAAACCTTACACAAGATGTGTTGCAAGGATTATATGCAAAAATACACATGGAAATATGGGTGTATGAAGGCACACCCATATACACAGATACATGACAAATGTGAGATACAACTCATAAAAATGTATCATTTACTTGTACAAGAGTCTCAAATGCTTTGAGATGTGACGAAGGATGAAGAGCTGTGTAATAACTCCAAAGAGGAATCAAGATGATCCTACCTATATAAACTAACCAACAAGTAGAACTTATCTCTGTAACCTACTGAATAGCCTGGAAAAATAAGCAAGCAAACACCATTTCTGAAAGAAATTTCTTTTAAATAGATTGAAAACAGAAGCTCAGAAAGAGGAAGGAAAAGCTTTAAAAGTGAAATTACAAGTAAAACAAGACAGAGACAGAAAAAACAAACCAAAAAGACCTCTACCAAACTTCCTGAAATGGATGGGAAAAGGAGTATAGAATTATACAGAATTGGTATTTCAAGCATTTGATCACCATGGTCCCTATTTTCACCTGTCTCAGTCACCTGGAAGACTACTTATATCACATCTAGAAAAACCAGACCCTTACTGGGAGAATGCTTAACTGATCCATCACCAGCTTTCCAGGTTCGAACCACAGTTCCCACGGCGAGGGTGTCCTTTGCAGCACATGCTCTTCCTTAGCTCTCCCCAGGGTTTAGGGAACAGCCGGCCCTCCAGAGGGATCAGCTGCTGTAACTTTGGGAGTCTAGTGACCTGTCTTTTAAAATAGTGGGAGTAACTTCCGTTGCTCCCTCAGCAGTGCTTTTATGAAGCCAAGAGCCTGCCAAAACACTGCTTGCCCTTGCATACAACTGGAGTAACAAAAGAACAGCTGTACTCAGTTTAAGGCAAGGCTATACTTTCCCACCCCTTATTTAACACTGGCTTATTTCCATCAGCCTTAACAACAATGAATGGCAGAGAAGGGATGTTTTATGGGGAGCCGTAGGCTCATGGTACTATCTATCTGATTCTGTCTCAACTGGGTCAAACTGACTCCATCCACAACTGAAGGTAGTAAATATATTGATGCGGGAGTCTGGGAACAGACCTCATCACAAGTAAACTCCTGAGGCCAAAGGGAGCCTCATTATAGTTGATCTTATATATGAAAAGCTCCATACAGAGTCAGTGCAGAATCAGGAATAGAGTGTGCCAAGACATCTGCCAGTACTGAGTTACCTAGAACAAGTCTGGCTTTAAGCACGATGGGTTTTTAATCTTACGTATGAGACTAGGCAGCCACTGAGCTCTACTTTCCAGCTTGCTATGGACTTGGGTAAGTTAACTCTTTATATTTTTGCTTTCCAAGCTTTAAAACAAAAATAATGACACTTCCAGGGCAACGTAGGTATTATTTACCATGTCTCCTAAACATTCTGAAATTTGCAGAAGGAAGGAGGTGGAGAAGGGCAGTGCATTATTACATTGACTCACCAGGCTTGCTTTTGAGGAGAGTTTTAAAACAAATACTTGGATCAAATACCCCAGCAATAAAACCCTGGATGTCCTCCAAGAGTCCACTTCTTTGGCAAGTTCAAATAAAGCAGGTCTCCTTGTGCTTAAGGTGTAAGTGAAAACCTGAGTGCACAGAAGGCGGATATTAGAGGGTACTCTTGTCTGATAAGAGCTATGAGCTACAGAGGATAAACTGAATAGCATATGAATAACAAGGTGAGACTGGGGAATATGAGAATCTTGCATGTAGCTGAGAATTAACAGTCTGATGATTTGTGATATTTTACATATTGGATTCAGAGTAATGAGGGCATTGGTATTACTTGGTTCACAATCAGGGCCAGTGCAGGCAGGCAAAGTACTACAAAGGCACATGAGTTTACATGGAATGTTCCACACATTGTAATTTTTTGGCAAAAATCTCCCTATCAGCTATTCCAGATGGAGTAACCTTCTTTAATTCCTGCATAAATTTTCCTAGTGCTGCGAAGCACCGGTGAAACACCTACTGATCTCTGGTCCAGATCTATCTATGCATCAGTCATATATGGCAAAACATAACTTCGGAAGCACTTCAGAGCTTTTTATATGACAAGAGTTGCACCAGTTCCAGAGTTTACTCCTCATACTCTGTATCCAGCCAAGTAACCAACTGCCAGAAGGTCAGTGGAGCAAGTGCTTGGTCTGGGCTACATGCTCCTTTCAAGATCAAGAATAAAGCCATCAGGTTGTTAGGGTCAAGACTTCCATGTTTCAGACTTCAAGGATATCCTCTTCCTCTACAGCCCTGACACGTGGAAAAAGAAGCACAGCTGGATCCAAGATAAAGCAAGCTTGTGGTTAGGAGGTTATACTGTCGCCTGCAGTCTGGCTAGACTTGTCTTTAACTACCAAATTGACTGTGTATTTTTGGACTGATGAGGAAATGAGACATTCACAACCTGATTCAAGAAACTAAAGCTTTGGACAAAGTTTTAGATGAATCTGTTAATGAATTACTAGCAATAGCTGAGTTTATGTTTGACTGAATTCCTATAGTCAGCTTAATGAATATATATACTTGGAAGAGACTTAACTGAGATGAATACTTGTACCTGCTCTGCTTTGAAGTTATACATAAAATATATAAATATGTTGCACCAGTCGCAGATGCTTTTCATGTAATTTCCCAACAGTAAAAAGTCAAGAGCAAGAAAATGTCATGGCTATTGCCAGAACATATAATTAAATTCCTCCCCAAAGTTATAACCTCGTGTGCAGCCCAGCCAATGTGCCAGACCAAGGACTCCATCTCCAGCCATCGAATGTAAGTCTTGTCCCTCCATTGGTAACACAGATCCTTTTCTGAACAGTTCTGTAAAATAACACAGAGTCAGCCTCATGGACAGCAGTGCTGAAAAGCCTGAATAACAGAGTACCCTGGAAAGGAAAATATGAACTTCTTAAGGTCTATTTAATTTATTTCCATATGGAAATGAACCTTTCTTGGAACTTCTGGAAGATTCTCAGAAAAGTCAAGCTTTCCTCTGAACTGGCCTGTGTGCAAATTGGGACAGATAAAAGAAGGATTTTTTTCTATTAAATAGGTTGTGATAAGCTCTGGCATGATGCTCAGAAAACAACATTAACTAAATCACCATGATGATTCTAACAAAAAAAATCTAACCAAGTATATGTACTACACATATAAAACCTCATATGTTATGCAAACATAAATAAAACAGTTTGAATTTACAAATCTTTAGCCTGTGCACAAAGGCATATTTTCTACAAATGACTGCTATAAATCCATATAAAGTACAGGACTTCTTAGACTTACAACTGTCTCTTGATCTCAGATAGTTACCAGACCTCTATCTAAACAAAATATTGTCTGTCAGAATTCTGTTTGGTCTTTTTGTATTTTGCCTTTACAAGGCGGATGTGAAAGAGAAAGGCTGAACATATTAATTCCAACCTGGGCACCTTGCCAGTACTCACAGAGATATTTTAGGTTTTCTGGCTCACAGTCAGTTCAACCTCTTACCTGCCTCCTTGTTTAGACCACTGGACGAAACCACAGCTACAGAATTATAGCTATATCACACTCAGAATAGCAGAGAGGATGAATCATAGCATAGCCCTATATTACCACTCTACCCTGGTTTCACCCTCCCATCTCCATCGCAGATCTCTTTTATCAGGCATTTTGCACACTCCTGTTCAGTGTAGTAAGATTTGTAGTAAGCAGTGATATAAAAGTTGTCTGCAAGGAGAAGTCCAGCAGAAGCTTAGATATTTGTCAAATTGAATTATTGCAAAATTGAAAATAAAAATACTGATCTTTTGGTATCCATTGATGAGTGTTTATCAGTACACTATACTTTGCTCATTTATACTTTACACACTCACAAGCTTTACGTGGTTCCTTCTCCCACCCCTCTAACCTGTGGAAAGCAATAATGAAATCTTGACATTTTCATCTCATGCAGAAATAGTCCCTCCAGGTCCAACCCTACAGAGAACAGCAGCTTCAGTGATGACAAGGAACATATTTCCACTAACGCAAGTAACACCAGAATCACACCCAGCATATCTAGTGATGAGCAGCTCATACAGCTGGAAATCTTCCAGCAACTTCAGCTGCTCCCTGCTCTGCACTGAAAAAGTCATTTAAGCCAGAACAATATTCTTTAAATCCCCTCAAATACTAATTGTGGGTATCCTCCATGTAACAGCAGGAGCCGTGTGACTCCTGTTAGCATTGAATATCCCACCCTTGAGCAAAGTCACCAAAATTTCTGATAATATTCGTTGCTAAAGTTTGCCCATGTCTCACGGATGTACACAAAACTAAAATTCCTTTTCATAAAGACCCAACATGGAACTCTGTGAGACTGATTTTTGTGGTCTTTGTATTTTGTGACTGTGAAGAGGTTTAGAAACCGTGCCTAGAGCTAGCAGCTAGTGCTTTTGCCTGGGAGAATACTGCTAAAGGAATATTATTTTCCTGGCTATTAGAAATCACAGGATTACAAAAGTAGGAACACATAATAAAGAAAAATCCAATGTGAAGACTGGAAGACTGGGAAGAAGACTGAGAAACTAAGATCTTTTGGCAACGTGCTCAAAATCAGTCTTAGTCAGCGAAGAAGTTTAGGAGATGATTGTTGTGAAACAAAGTTCCCAGCCCAGTGCCAGGAAGTTGGATTTCCACACTACAATGGCAAATATCTTCAATGGTACTTGCTGGAAGGCCAATACTGTCGTGAGGAATTTTATATCATGAACTTGATTTGTGCTCTGAGCCACAATCAGTCTTCAAGGCTGGCCTTGTGATAACTTTCACAACACTGAATTTACATAATTTTAACTGAAAAGGTATAAATCTAAGTCCTTGGGTAAACCATCCTATCTTTCTGCATTCTCACTTTTCTGCAATGCTATCAATAATCACATTTCTACCAGTAAATAGTTTTCCATCTTCCTTAACTCTGTTATCATTTTCTATTTAAAACACACTCTGGCATAATCAGACTGTTTTTCAAGATCAATCGGCCCTTGTAGGAACAAGTATCTGCCTTGGAGGAAAAGCGATTGCATTGGCATAATCAAGTTACTAATGATAGGTCCATTATATAATCAACAAAATGGTGTTTCTGCTGGCTATTCTCTTTCCTCTTGCCTCCATGATAGTTTGTGTTAATAATAATAGGTTCAGTTAGACATTTGCGATACATTTAGTAAATGGATAAAGTAAGCATTTGGACTGTTTTCCAGTTGTGTTCCATCGAGCTGATTACTAGTTGCAGCTGTTGCATTTCACTTCAGAAATATCAACTTTTCAATGTAAATATGATAATCTTTCAGGCATAGATGAACATGCAAGTGCCCCACATATCACTTGTGTTTTCTGTTTGCTTGATGTAAAGAGTCTTTTCATTGCCAGGGGATGACAAATCTCAGCATGGACTGGTAGCTTCCCTCTGTAGCTAAAGTTCCACTGTGTAACAAAGTATAAATCTACTGATTTTACTTAATGAATCTCACTAACTTTACTAATTTCATTTTCAGTTGCTCATATTTTCATATAGCTCCCATCTTATAGGATAAATGTTTCATTTTCAGGCTCATCCTACCAAATGGTCATCCCTTCATCTCTTCGTCTTTACCTGTTTTTTTTGGAGTTTAAGCAAAATGCAGTGTAGATATTTCAGCACAACGGTTCTTGAGAGGAAAATCTGGTTTTCATTATGAATAAAAACCTCCAAATACGTTATTTTATTCTAATTTATTTACTCTGTATAACTGATCTCCAAAGCACTTCAGCCTGCTTTTGGTTAGAGGACACAGTATGGGAGTCACTTAGATATTTAACTCAGCAGAATATATTTTGAACTGCTACTAGCATGTCACATTAATAATTAATTCATTTACATTTCCCATTCCAAATATTTAGGCAAGAAAATAAATAGAACCAAAAATTAATAGGTGATTTCAAGCTAGCTCAGCAGTAAATTGCCACTACCTGTTACAATTCTTGGTTGATGAATCCACATCCCCAAATAGCCAAGACATCCTCTAGATGTAAATA
>JANHGB010002208.1:1331-12648 GCA_026283785.1 Coracopsis vasa | reverse complement strand
GCCAAGACATCCTCTAGAGGTAAATAAATTAAAAAAGAAACCATCTAAAAATTATCTGGCAGGGGCAGACTAAAGCAGAGGATTCCTGTTGTGGGAGTTCTCCTGTGCAACATGTACATACCCAATGAGCAAGCCCAGGCATATTTGTTTTTACACAGTCGTTTCCACACCAAGACACATTTCCATTCCCCCCTCCCTCGTTCTGCTTTTGTATTCCAACGTCCACATCCACAATTAGTGGAAGTGTCTGGCTGTGCCTGTTCACATTGTTCCCAGACTTTTCTCTCCCCCAGTGAGCTCTGAAGACCATGCATTATTTGACATGACATGACTTGGAGGCCTTTTGCAGCAGTAGCCGTGTACCAGGAAGCAGACAGAGACAAGGAAGAAGAAAGCTGGTGATTGGTGATTAACAGGTGATTGAACTTTAAATTACTTAGTCTTGTAAACCAAAAAAGCCTCAACCCCACCAGAAATGAAAACAGCCTAAAGATCAAGATACAAAGTCAGCTCCTTGTTCTATTTGTTTTGTGACATTAAAACACAGGATATGAAATTGAAAATAATCTTAGTACAGCTAGAAACTGAATCCAGATGTTTTAACATCAGGCAGAATCATATTCATAATCTGTCTGGGTTTGGTTTTTTTTCTGAAGTAATTAAACATCTATTGCATTTTTCACCACAGTTCATTTCTCTGCAACAAGAGCAATTTGCCAGCTTGTACCCACTTGTACACATACGCTGAATGTATTTAGTTTATAGTAAACAGCTGCACACAGGGCAGCTCCCCTTCACACACATAGGCTCTGCACTTGTGGCCTTACATGTTTTTTAAATTAACTTAGTCAAGTGCGCAGAATATTCAAGACCATAAAACACAGCCAAAGGTACCTACTGCTCTCTGGAAATGAACTCTAAAAAGTATCTTCTCTAAAAACGGATGTTTCCTTAGAGTGTACACTTAATATTTCCTCCCATTTTGTTACTAAATTCCAAATTAGATTTTACCATTCCTCCAGGAGAAGGTGATGCCCAAACATATGTCTCCAGATGTTCAGCCTGTGTGTTCCAATTCACATCCATTAAAGTGCCTATACTGATCACTGCCATTGATAGGACCAGCCTTCATTTTTACATGTGTGCCTTTTCTTCAGTTACTTCAACCCAAACACAGTCAAGGCTAGAAGCTTGTTTTACACCTGAAAATGTATAGAGAAATTTCAAAGACTAAGTTGATTACCCCATGAGCCTCTCACACCCTGAGGAGCTCCCCTGTGCTCTCTCATCTCTCTCCAGTGACCTCAACCAGCAGCAGTCCTCAAAGCAATATTGATACTGACTCAGAACTTTGAAGAACTCAAAATACCTTTAAATCCAAATACCTCTGCTTCACAAACATGCTGACAAAAAGTATATGCAGATTATGGCAGTGAAATACATTTTTCCTTTTAAAACATTTCTATTCGAAAGAAAATTTGAAATAACTATCCACAGTGAGTCTAAACACATTGAATGCCTACAGTAGTTCACAAGACTAGAAAAGACTAAGTTTATAGATGTAAAAAATATATAAATAAAAATTTCTCTCAATTTTTAATTGATTGCAGCTTTTCCCTCAAGTTACTGTAAAAATCTGAAGGGAACAGAAAAGGAATTGCTTTCTGAATTCTTCATCATATGTAATACTTGGTCACCCTCAGTCAAACATGGTTACGTAAGGCATGTTCCCTCTTTTACTGACTTCACTGGTTTACAGCTGAAAATTGGAAGAGTTCATCTAACGGCAGTTTTTGCGTGCCAGCTGATGATGCCTCCACAGGTCTGCCACAGTGAAAGGAGACAGAACTCCGAGTACTTAGGGATTGGACCAGATGATCCTCAATGTCCTTTGCAAGCTGTTATTTTAAATGATTCTAAGGTTGCACACACATAGTATTAGTTTCAGTCTTTATCATCAGGAGAACAGCTGCTATTTATCTCTTCCCAAATTACTTCCTAGTATTACTTTCAATCTCTGTTCCATAAAAAAACAAGCTTCTGACTTGGTGGTTTTGCTTTGGTTTGGGGTTGGGTTTTTTTTTTCCGTTTTAGCTATCAGGTACAAGGGAATGTTACTGGGAATAGAAAAGTAGGAAAATCAGCTTCTGTTTTTTAATGCAGATGTAAATAGCAGAGAGGAAAGAATGGCATCTTGAAAGGTTGAAAAATGTAAAGCTCAATTTGCAAATGTATTTAAGGACATCCTGATGCAAGCGGAGTAGTAGGATCTTCAAATACTGCAAAGGGACCTAATGTGCTTAAATTCTTTGGAAAATCCCATCTCTCTGAACTACTAGGCTTCTTAGCACTTTTTCTTTCTTTTTTTTTTTTTTTTCCCAAGGATTAATCTTGTGAATGGCATTTCAAGTAAACTTTAGTCATCTGTTGTTCTCAGATTTTTAGATCTCAGATTATAGGCAGATAGACATCAAAAGTGAATGAGTTACTAGAGCTTACGAAGTTACCACTCACTCATTTTATCTCACAATGTACACCATGAAAATAAAACACATCAGCTAACTAAGCAGGTATTGTAAGGCAACATGTTTTATTCAGCACTGTGGTTGGATAGGAAGATGGCTGCACAGTCTGTTAATAAAGCCAACTGCTGAACAGCAGCTTGCTTTGCTTTAGTAACTATTGGTTGAGGTCCACCAAGACAGCTGATGAATACTGCATAAAAATATTTTTGTCTTACCAAGTAATAGAGACTAGCCCACCACTGTGCACAGTTAAGTAAGGCATGCTTCCTCTTTTAATGACTTCAGTATTTTAAAGCTGAAAAGCAGAAGAGTTAATTTAACAGCAACTTTTGCATGACAGCTGATGATGCCTCCACAGGTCTGCCACAGTGGAAGGAGCCAGAATTCCAAGTACACAATACAGGAAAAAGAATTGAAGTAATTGCAGTTTTTGAATTACTGGTATTACTTTATAAAGAAAAATGCTGGCATGTACCCTCCTGTCTCTGCATAGCTTAGAGCACACACAGTCATTCTCAAAAGCATAAAAAATATAAGGAAAATGTATAATTAATCATCATCCAACTAAAAGAAGTCTATTTAATTAGTATTTACCTATAACATCAACTAGCTAAATAAAAGGACAAAGAGAACAGCTGAATAACATCTTCTACCTTCCATTCATTTCAGGCTATAAATCTTATGTTTATGAATAAATGTTGGCTCAACTTTTCAAACAGCAGAAGCTCTCCATTTTCCCATAAAAATGTAGAGTTGATCCACTAATGAGTCCATTAGTGGAAGGACTATCCAAGAAGAACAATGTTGAGACCATGCTGTTATTTTCTCTCATACATTAGCCGACAGCAGTACTGGGGAATGCCCAGCTCCAGTAACTGGAAGGACAAGTCAGCATAGTGCAGGAATGCAGACAGGATGCCTGCGAAGTCTTCAAAGGGTGCTGTAGGTTGAACATGGCTGGTAAAGTGCTGTTTTGGATGTCCCAAACCCATCTGCTTGAATTTATAAATAACTACATGCTGAATAGCTGCAGATGCCTTATTTCAAGACCTTTACAACTGATGTGAAACCAGCTATTCAGAGAAAAAACAGCTAACTTTTCACGAATTTCAACAACTGCATGAACCACATGGAGGGTGTGATAATTAGGCACACTCATTGAAGCAACACTTACGATGCTGGAAGTTAATGTAGTCTCCTCTAATTTATGTAATATCCTCAATCCTTGGTCTTCCTGACCAGACTGCCAGAAGAGTCCTAACAGTGTTATTTTATGAAACAGCACAACTGTATGTAGACATCAGACTGGGATGCTTTCACTTCACACATATTTTCAAAAAGCAGAAGGGAAAATACTTTCCATCACTGCTGACTTATGTTGAGCTAGTACATGGATTCTTATGGGACAAATATCATAGGAAGAAGGTTGGGCTAATGATTAAGTGAACTAGGTCTTGAGACTTCGTGAGTCCAATTGTCACAGTCCTGTACAACATGGGACAAGTTGCTTGAACTCCAACCATCTACTTGAATATCAGTGCTGCAGGGACAAAATCATTCCCTCTCACATGCCTCCAGTCTATAATACCTATCAAGGCTTTAAATTTTTCAGAGAGTTTACCTTTACTAACATATGTATCCTTATGCATGCACAGACATCTAGCTCAAAAATCATGGATGGAAAGAACATCCCATAAGATGTTTTAGTGTTTCAACATGGCATGATGATAGTTTAAAAGTTTATTCTTCATGAAGCTCAAGCTTCAGCCATTCAGCAATGCCAAGCTTACATCAAGAACTCTCCTCTGCCCAACCTCAGGCAATATAGCAGATAGAGATTCATACAGCTAGGTGATGATGTACTGCTCTTATCCCCGAACTGTCTTTCCTCATGTCTCTTAGTTTAGATCACACTTCCAACACAGAAGCCATGAATAATACTCAGCAACAGCAAATCCCCCTCTAATTATTTTATGCAACAGGAATGACAATGCATGATGAAAACCACATTCCAGTAGATGCAATGCTTTACTGGGAAGCTGGCAAACTCCCATACATATTTTGATAACACTGACTAAGCACCTTCCTTTATCTCTTCCTTACTGTCCCTTTCTTCCACAAGCCTTGTTGGGACTGTTGTGCCTCCAGTTTCAACTCCTATCTCCAAGCATGCTTTTCACATAAGTATCTACACTACATAGCCAAATCCAATTCACTCCCCAGATGGACACTATGTTTTTGGGACAAGATCCAGCAAAATATGGAGTTAAATTCAATGTGCCTGTGTAGTGTCTAACAATATTTAGTCTCAAAGAGCTTTCAATTGCCCAAAAGCATTCCTTTAGAGCAATGAAGTTGTGTGGTCACCATCCTTGGATATATTAAAAGTCTGATGGGACACAATCCTGAGGAACCTGCTCTAGCTGACTGCAGGATGAGCAAGAGGATTGGACTAGGCAATCTCCAGAGGTCTCTTCTAACCTCAACTATTCCTTGATTCTGTAAAAACACTTGTTAGCAGTTACCCCTTTTAAAGACCATATCACCAAAAGCAAGACAATACAGGCATAGCAAGCATATTAAATACACATGCATTTAAAGTTACAGAACTTTACTTTAAAGTTACTGAATCTGTGGAAACTTGTCAGACCGTATGGCTAGGTAGCAAAAATAGAGTCATTATGATACACCTCAGGATTCTGTCCATAATTCCACGTCTCCTTCTCAATTTCCATGTATAGTCCATTTAAAACAAGTGGCATGCAGGTAACAATCTATTTCTTCCACTAAACAGGCTATAGGCAATGCTAATGGCACCTGTTTAAGTCCATCAAATTCTTACAACTACAGCTTTTCTATGGAGACCTTGTCTTCACTGAAATGTTTCTTCATGCTTGGATTCAAATTCTACCCATGATCTAGCTCACCAAGTACTGATTTCTCTAATTCCATGGAAAACATGTTTCCAAACGCTTCTAAAGGAATCAACAGGCATGTAGCTTCCACAAACCAGATCTGAACTTCAGTCATTCTTAAGAGACCACCAGTGAGTATACAACTGAGCATGAAAAGCCTGTGTTTTGCAGTGCTGTAAGCCAGCACTCTGACCTTTCTTTCTTCAGCTTGCAGAGTATTTTCTTCTTTTCATTGTTCCAGCAGCATTATGGATACAAAAAGATGACTGAAAATTGTCCAGTGCCTGTTGTGAATAAATACAGTCTTCATAATATGGCAGATAATGCTTATAATTTTCACACTTCCTCCTAATGAAACTCCAGATCTATGCATGTGTTGTCCAGCAGCTTAAAAAAAAAGGCATATTGCTGTGATTGCAAAAATAGATTAAGTCTTCAGCTTATGACATAGGTTCTCATTTTGGAGCAGAAGGTCACAGGCACCCTTTGCAATAATGCCTGTAAGGTCTGAACAGTCATAGTGTGTGACACAAATGACAACCATGAAACACATACTGCAATGCATTTGCTATGCATTCCACTAAGTCACGCTTACATAATATAATTTACTGTCATGCTAAATTATATGAAAATTTAAAGGACATTATATACCATACTATGAATCCTCAATGTCAAACACTGAAGTACTGTTATGTTTTGGTTCTCTACGATGTAAATAATGCTTTCATGTTTGCAAGATTTCAAATGTAGCTATATGCAAGCAATTTAAGAGAGTGAGTATGACAAAAGCAAACACTAAACTGAGGCATTATATTCCAGTTTCTACAACTACCTAAAGAATAAACACAAAAACCATTCTGCAGCAGAAAATGTCATATACATCACTGTTTTAACTCATTGCTAGTACCAGAAATAGTTCAGTAGCAGTATAGTGCTGTACCACCAAACCACCAATAATATTTCGTATTTATTGATGTCATCTTATATTCATGTGCATATATAAGTTCTCCTTTCCAGAAGAAAAAACCAACATACTCCACTCAAGATACATTCAAGCTGCTTTTTCTTTTTGTCTTTGAAGACATGCATAACTCTCCCTATTTGTTAGGCATTAACACTTTCTCCAGTGTGTCTTCAGTGCAAACAATAGTAGAAAATTGAGACAAGAGTCCTTTGCAACCAGATCAGGCCCTCAAAGCAGGCTAATTGTTAAAACCTGTTGATCAGACAAGGGTAACATAACTCACAGAGGGGTAATTTCTATGCTAGACATATTCTGTGACATCTCCTGTCTGCTGCTCACATCTTCCTTGATGCTTCACTTCTCTTGCAGCCTGCTCTGCTTTTTCATTATTCCCTATGTATGGGATGCCTTTTGATATAAATTCAGCTCTTCTTCAAAGGGATAAGAATTATATATGGTATTTCAATCAACATGAATGTCCATAATTTGGTCTACCAACAGCTTTGGCTCCTTTCTACACCCATGAGCCCTGCCAAGCCAGCACACAGGCACACCTATCTATGTCTGTCCATATATCATGAACAAAATGATTGCTGAATCTTGTCTTCAGGGTCAAATTGTGCTTTTGGTCTCATCTGAGCAGCTCCCTTGAATGCAGGATGATGCCCAGGTGAAACTGGGAATAAGCTGAACCTTGCAGGTGTGTGAACAGGCACTGGAACCTCCCAAGTGGAGATCAGCACTTTCCACTTTGTTCCTGATCCCTCTAGAGATCTTCTGTTTCAGTAATAAAAGCACATTGTGAGTAATCTTCCCTAAGGCCAGAAGTCTCACCATCCACATTTCTATAAGGTTCCTTCCACATTCATGACTTATTCCTCCAAGGTAATTCACATTCTTTTGAGCCTACAGTCCTCACAGGCTCACAGGTATAAACAAAAGAGGTTGGATGAGACCTTTTAGGAGTAGAGTAGAATCTCCTACCAGAAGAAGTGATGTTTTAGAGAAACAGCATTTTTCAGTAAGCTTATAATCAGTTTGTGTTATGCTTTAAAACCAAAAAGACTAAGAGCTTCCTTAATTGCAGTGACAGCTATTGTGACTGCAAACAAGAATTCTTTCTTTTTTCCATCAGACAGATTCAAGGTGCAATCTCAACACTCCTGAGCAAATACCTCTTGTCCATTTAATATATAAGCCCTTTAGGGAGAAATCCAAATTTAAACTTCAAGGCCACAGAGGCTCAAGACAACTCAGAGTCTGCCTTATGAGAGCAAAAGGGAGTACAATTGCAGATTTAATTGTAGGGAAACGTTTCTCTCTCCTCTGTGCGGCTCTCCCGCAACCTCCTTTTCCCAAGAAAACAAATTTTCTTTTCATTTCTAGCTCACATTGGAAGTTGATTCCCTTATCTCCTTTGAAAGAATCGGCCAGCATATTTCTCATCTGCAGCTTCCTAAAGTGATCCCTAGACTGAAGCACTGTTCTCATCAGCCCACCCAGCAATTACCAGGAGACAAGAAGCATCCTGGAAAAACTATGACAGAACAAAATCATTTCATAGTGATTTATTACACATGTAGCCATTAATGGCTTTGCAAGTGTGGAAAGCAAGATGGAGGGGCAGTGCCCAAGCCAACACTAGCTGTCAGAACATCATTGTCATCTATTGGGTTAGAAATATTTAAGCCATCTGATGTTTCAGCCTGGCATCTTGACATAAAAACAGGCTTGGAAACAACAATAAATTTGCACATTGAGGAGTCTGTTCAAAATCATAGAGGCTGACAGAGAAACAGAAGAAACTGTGCAGAAATCTTTGTTTGTGTGATATTGGAAAGAAAGGATCACGACATCCAAGAGTATCCTTCTAGTGCACCAACTCTGCTGTCAGGGCTGAAGCACCAGAGGCAACAGCGACTTCACTGAACTGAAAGATGTTTTCATATTCATTTGCAAATGTTATTGTTGTCCTTATTGTGAAAAAAAAATATAAATCCCTTTGGTATTTGGGGAAAAAAAAAAAAAAAAAGTCACCTTGTGATATATTTGGGAAAAATCCAAGAAAGTGCCAAGGTTCTGCAATTTTCACCTGCTGGGAGATGCCGCAGGTGCTTGGCATTTGCCATGGTGAAGCTCTTGAGACAGGTTCTGCCCACAGTTGTGCTAGGCAAATATAACATAACTTTGCCGGCTGGCACTGACTGAATTATTCCAGATGAAATTTAAGGTAAGAGCAGAATTTCTCCTTTTTTTTTTTTTTTTTTTTTTGCAGCAACACAGCATTACAATGGTAATGTTAACGTTAGAACAATTTTGCAAGATGGCAAAAGAACATCCTGATCTCACTGCTGTGAGCTCCTACTCAGCAGACAATTGCGTCCTATTTTAGAATAGGGTTTTTAAACTGTTCAAAGCAATGCACAAGCATTAACTTCTAATGGCTTAAAATGGAATTTTATATTGCTAATGTCTTCATATTACAGATGTAATGCATCTAGAGAGCACAGGTTTCTATTCAAATCCATTGCAGCTTTCAAAGATATTTGGACCAGAAATTTCCATTTAGGCATCTCTAATTTCAAGACTTCAGAATGTGCTGCTGGGAAAGATGAAGGTTAATATGAACTCTACTTTATAAAGGCTCCTGCAGTTATGTTACAGTCTGTAATGTTATGTTATAAGTCTGTTAGTTAGCTATGTTTTTACAAAGAAAAGAACACATGAACAAACCAAAAAAGTTATTCAATCAGTCCAGCAATTTAGCAAACACTTCCATGCCATGCTAAGAGAATACAGCAGCCCCCACTTTACTTTTGGTGAGTGAATGACAAGTTCTGAGCAGCTTAGCAACCCAACGGGCAGGACCATAACGGCCTACCACTATTCTCAGAAGTAAGGGGTGGGCACCAGCCACTTGTGCCAAAGGAGACTGAGCGCAGAAAGAAGGTGAAAATAGAGTGTTTCCAGATGTCTTGTATCATGTCTTGTACTTGCTTGAGAAAGATGTACCTGAGAAATGATGCCCTGGGGAGGTGAAGACACAAACCCAGCTTTCTTAAATTGATTCATTTTTTCCCCTGTCACTAGCAACCCCCAAAAATAAAAATACATGGGAGAGGGAAGAAAAGCATACAACTTTCTTTTCAGACATGCCTATTATTCCACAATCCGCTAACCTAATTGCAGCCTATTTTGCATTATTCACCTTTTTTTGTCATTTCTTTTTCAGTCAGCATTGACTAATAAGTATGTTTTAGGATAGTCTGCATCACAACAGTACCTTTCTGTCCCACTGCTTCCTCTTTCAGACTTGACTCTTCTCCCCTCCTACTTAGACCTTGTTAGTCCTTCTCTTGTTTCTAATTTGAAGATTTCAATGAGCAGGAATTACATGTCTCAGCAATAAACATGATCTCACAGCAACACAAAGAAGAGGATGAACAAAATAAAAATTACAGTCTGGTGAAAGCTCCCTTGACAACTACAGCTCCACTGACAGGCGCCACTAAAATAATAGGAATGATGCTTCAAAACAACAGTCAAGAAAACGTTATGAAAGAGAAAAAAAAACATTCTAAATGGATCTTTTCAAATGCAGATTTCACTGCCAAATGAGGAGAATGAGAAAAATGCTTTCTTATAGCAGAGTCGTATTTAAATTCTGTGAGATTACAGAAAGCCACCAACAGGTTGTGAGTACAACCTGAAAGGTCCTGGGGCCAACAGTCCATTTCAGGAATGCTAGAATGATGCAGAATGGTCAGAATGATATTTTGGGGATGGAGAGGAGGCATGGAAGGTGTTCTCTCATCAGAAAAACTTGAATGGCTTCCAACTGGGTGAATAATAAAACTCATGTTGACTTCAGTGCAACATCAGGCATTTGCAGGCTTCCATCTGAATAGCTACTACTACCCAGGTGACAAACTGCATAGCAAAGACGCCAAGCGATTAATGAAGGTGAAAAACTATGGCCCACTACTAATGATGTTCCGTCCAAGACAGAACTAAGGCAATGGTCATGAAGAAAGTCTGTCTACAGGCTTAAGGAGGTAATTAGGAAAAAGCTATAGCCTTCCTCTGCCAGTAATGCTTAAATGCAAACAAGTTACTTAGGCACATTTTCCACCTTAGCTTCACAAAAAAATGGGAAAAATTGCTGTAAGTACTGGTGTGGTCAGTTATTTGGTGGTTAGAAGGTATTTCAAAAGCCCCAGATGGACCCTGTAAAATCCTGCAGCAACCACAGTATCTCCCAAACTACCTAAGGCTCTTCAGCAGGCAGA
Source organism: Coracopsis vasa (assembly GCA_026283785.1). Taxonomy (NCBI): domain Eukaryota; kingdom Metazoa; phylum Chordata; class Aves; order Psittaciformes; family Psittacidae; genus Coracopsis; species Coracopsis vasa. Next base: position 1,955 of record JANHGB010002208.1, on the reverse strand, counting down.
AAAAGCAGCTTTGTGGAGCAGAGGTGGAGATCAAACTGGACAAAAGCTCCTGGCTAGACTCAGTTGGGGCAGAGTGAGGGGGCAGAGTGAGAGGGCAGTGAAAGAGATGGCAGAGACAACACAGCAGGCAGGGCAGAGAGGAATAAAGTGCACAGCATGAGTGGTGCTTTGATGGGGCACATTTTATTTTCTTGGTATTTTACATTCCTGTTGTAAAGTACTACTGGTAACACAGAAAGGTTATTGCCTAAAAACTCCAGTCACAAGTGCACAGGCAACTCCATGTTAGCAGAAACAGACCCTTCTCCCCTAGTACTGAATGCACTCTCAGAGCTCCAGAAGTTTGGCTTAGGGTCCTGGGCTTCTATTCCTCTCCAGGGACAGATGAAATCTGCAAAAGAGCCACGTATTTCTTCTCCATTTTATTCCACGCACTCAAGACACCTAATAAATTTGCTTTGAGTTTTTATTCTTCCCTAAAACAAAGGAAAAACTGAGAACCAGAAATATCTTTTTCCTCCCTGGTGGCCTGGCAGAGGCACATGTAGGACTGTTTCCCACTTTTATATAATGAGATTGAACCCACCCCCCCACCCCCCAAACAAACAAACAAACAAACAGATT
>JANHGB010002206.1:0-15928 GCA_026283785.1 Coracopsis vasa | reverse complement strand
AAGCGTGGGTAAAGCCCTTCCCAAAATCTTCGTTCGCGAAGTCAAGCCATCAACTTTTAACCTTGGAACAGCTCAACCATCATTGGGCGGGAGGTAGAAAAGCACTGTACTGATGAAGCTTGAATGAATCAGAACCCTCTGTGCCATCAGGTAATGCAGAATACAAATATGCCTTTAAAAGAAAAGAAAAGAAAGCAAACAATCCAAGAAAACAAATGAGAACAATGTGTAAGTCCCTCTTTCATCAAGAAGAAATATGTCTTTTTTTTCAAACTAATCCCTGTGTATCTGAAAGCAGAGTTAGACCAGCTCATCTCACCTAAGACCCCTTCATCCAGATTCCAAACATTGCCTTTGCAGCTTAGTAGTTGTGTATTGGTAATATCTTAAGCATCAAGGCACTGCTGGGTTAGGCATAATAAAATAGTTCTTTATCTGCCAAAACCACAAAACCTAGATTAATAACTTGAGAATTAAAGCCAGATTGCTGGGATGGTAGGTGGGAGAAGAGAAAATACACAGGGAAAGTAAGTGCACTAACACTTTGAATTTACTTTAAACTAAGTTTGTTCTCCTGAGTAAAGTTCTTGCAGGATAAAAACATTTTATTCGTCACAATAGATTTATAAAGCCCTTTATTCTATTTTGCATAACTACAGAAGTTTTTTCTCTTTGAAATAAAAAGTTTTGTAGGAGAAGAGAGTCGTGTTCATATCCTCTCATTTCAATACCTAATTCGTCTTCTATTCCTGTTTTCACATCTAGGAAATTAAAGTACAAGAGTGCAGAGAGAAAATGACATTCACAGAAAAGGATACCCTTGCATTCCTGGTCAAAAGAAGAAGGAGACATACTAATTACTGAATTACAATGAGGCTTTTTACTACCTCCTGAATCTCTAAGAGGAATAAAAAATACACCCTAAATCAGAGCCGAGGTATCGAGTAATCAGCTAGCTTTATTCAGACACAAGGGCAGATGAAAGTAAAATGTCTGAATTCTTTCAAGTGGGAAAAAACACAACTCTTTTCCCTAAGGGGAGAAATCAAATTGTTATATTTTTGTTTTTAACTTGGCTCCTTCAATGGTCAAATTTAGTTATGTGTAGATTATCACTGTTCCTACAGACATTTCAACCCACACTGTCCAAAGCCCGTGCTGGGCAGCAGGGGCCCAGCTCATGCTCATGTGTCATAGGATCTCTGCCAGCCAGTGAAGCTCAGATGAGATGACATTCTTTCTATCCTACCAGGAAAACACTATTTGAGTGCACACTCACCTGTGAGGGGAACCCACCTTCTTTGTGCCATTCACCTCATGCCTCACCCAGGCCCCTGCAGCAAGTGTTCAGCAGTGCCATGGCTCAGCTCCCGCAGGCAGAGCTGTGCATTTCCGGCTCTCCCCAGCCGTGGCTGCACAGCAAGCGCTTCAAAACATGCCTATGCTGACATGTTTCAGCCTGAGACTGGTGAGATCCCTGGGAGCCAGTGGGCTCCAGGATGCCAGGTGACTTTGGGAGGTTCACAGTAGCAGTGACCCACCAAAGGCCCTGGAAATGCAATACCTCGTGCAGATACATCTCAGAGCTGGAATTAGTTCTGGAGATGGGTATGTAACATCTCTGTTCCTGTAATTCCCTTATCCTATGAGATCTATTCAAGGCAATACTTTCTACCTGAAGCTGTGGGATTTTGCAGCTTCAAGGGGAATCTGAGACTTTTGTCCTGAGGACCATGTCATGACAATGGAAAAGTAATGACTTCGGAATGGGCTTATTAAAAAAAAAAACCCTAAAATAAAAAGATAAATAAAATCTGGGCCCTTATCCAGGTAGAGATCTTAGCCTGGCATTCCAGCTACATTCTTTCTGTTATTAAAATAATTTAGGAAACCAGGCAGCCTGCTCTGTATTCAATCATGTTAGCCCACGCTGTGTCAATTTGAATTCTGCCTGTGGTGATAACAGTTGAAAATCTGATGGGCCAGATACTGAACTGACAAAAATCAGCATTGCTCCATTACAATGAGGGGGGCTTTGCCAATTTACTCTTGTTAAAGATCTGGACCTCCAGTTCTAGGCAGGCATTTTTTCAGGCAGCAAAACAGTCTCCTACCTCTCTGGCAAAGGGAAAAAATAAAGGAACAATCTAATGATACTTTGGAAAGTGACATGACCACAATAATGTAACTTGAAAATGAAGTTCTTGGATCATTTTCAGCATACTTGGAACTTAACTAGAACCACGTCTAGGATCTTCAAATGTGATCAATAGATAAAATGTGGTACCATTTTGTAGTGTAGATGCCACAAGCTTCCAAACTGAAGATTATTATTTTTCCATTTTACTTCATTAAGATGTCTCAACAGCTCTGTTACAAAGCCCCCACTGATGAAAACACCAACATTTGCATGTGTAAGCAGCCACATGAAAATGCTTCATCATCCGTCCAACTGCTTTTTCAAGATTAAATTTTTTTTTAAGTTCATCTTTATGGTAGAATGTCCACAGGCCTTGGGAAATGACATTTTAAGTATATGGTTCTTAGCTGATCAGCAATTGCGTCAGTTTAGCTTTATCCTGTGCGCTCCCCTGTCGCAGTACACTTGATTTGAGAGTGGGTCAGGGCAGTTTCTTCTCTATCCGTGTTAGTTATTTCTATTGTCTGAGTAGCATTTCTTGTGGCCTTCCTTGAGGTGACTCTACAGCTCTGCAAGGTGGTCCTACACTAGTCATTACCCGAAGAACTACTCTTGACAAGTTTCACCAAGAAGCAAAACCTGAAAAGCTTTCATGGTTACATCTCTACTTATGCTGTTGCCATCTGCCATTGCAGAAAGGAGTGGGTAAAGGAGTGAAAAGAAGGGATTTTGATCTTAGTGCTTGACTGTAATTTGAACTAGACTTCAAACTTCAGGGAGATGTATTTTCTACTGAAACATGACAGGTATTTTTTTATTTGAGAAAAGGGAAAGAAAAAGTAATACATTTCCTACAAGACCAATTTTATCAAAGTATTTCTGCTGGTTATGGCTGTCGCAGAGGAGCAGGGACTCAGCAGTGGCCACAGTTGTCTAAATGCAGCTTTAAAACTATTCTGAAGGATGTGGACTCAAAGACCACAACTCTACTAGTAAAAGAAAGGGCCCAGGATTTGTCTGTTGCTCTAAAGGCTAATGATAGAGCAGACTTGCTTTCATCAAGATAAACACCTTCCCCCAAAGACTTTACCCATAGCAGTCTCTGCTGTCCTGTGACCCATGTACAGGCACTGGCGGAGACCCCACCATTGAAATCCAGCCAAACCTGTACAAGGTTCAATAGCATGGACAGTCATGAGACCATGTTAAAGCCTGTGCCTTCACCCTCTTTGGTTTAGTAGCATTGACCTGGCCAGACAAGGCAACAGGAGGCTGTTCAGTTTGCATGTGTGTATATGTATGTATAAATGCAACAATGACTTTGCAATCGATAGTCCTGACCAACACCTCCAGGGAATCCATGGTTAATAATAACACTGAGCATGCACTAGAAAAAGTATTCGAATAGTTTTGTTCAACCATTTCCATAGTAAGCAGGACAACATGGCTTATGGTGAGCCATGTCATTTGAGATTTTGAATGTCACATACTTACAGAGTATAAGCTGTGGACAGAAAACCCTCCTACAGTTTTCCAGTAAGGACAAATTTAAGCCAATCCCAACAGGACTCCTAGAGAGCTATGGATGAGTAGAAAAAAAGGCATCACAGATTAAATAACAGCACTCATTTCTTACATTGGTCTTTATTCCCGATTTCCCAGAGCATTAGGATGGCTTCAGCAATGCAAATGCAGAGCTAGACCTTTGGATCTGTCTGCTGGAGAAATTCCCTTGGGAAGGATCACCTCCAGTGACAACTCCCATACCAACCCCTCTTAACCTGCCTACTGAGAGCAACGCATTTCAGCAAGGCCACCCATTAGCCCCAGCTACTGGCAAAAGCCCTGCTCAGGGTTAGCAGCTGCTAGAGATGTAAGCAGCAAGCCAACTGATTGCCCAGTTAAGCTGGGCAATATCCAGCTTTCTCAGGGAGCAGGATGGAGCTTTACATCCACCTTTACCTCTCCCATTGTTAGCTTCTACAGTGAACTGCAGAGCCTGTTCTGACAACCCAGCTCACAGAGCTAACTGATACAATACTGTGTAGTACACTAATCTTCATGCTTCAGCAGAGATCAAGAATCCTTCAGCTTCTTCCCTTGATTTGAGGAATTTTCTGTTGTGTTTAGTTTTCAGAGTAGATAGGCTCCTATTGATGGCACTCAAATCCATCCACCACGATGAACTCTAAGATGCAGGAAATAACATTTTCTTTTTCTTAAGCATCCCAGGAGGCTGCAATGATTATATTAAAATTTTAATCACGAACTCCTTACGTTAAAATCACAAAGGATTCACTGTGCTGGAGAATTTCACAATATGAAGCTCTTTTATAAATTTGTGTCAGATAGCAATTTTCTGTCTGGGAAATGTAAATCAGCTATTAATGAGCCAAATCACTAACATCAAACCTGGTATCTATAAGCAAGAAAGAGACAAAAATCTCTCACAAGCTTATAAAGTTCTACATGTACTAGCCTGAACAATTTAATTCCCTGTTTCCTGAATTGAGAGATATAACTTGTTGCAAATACTGTTGAACAACTGCATCTCAGTAATACCTCCACCTGATCCATGAAGCATTGTAGGGCTTTGAAGGCGATAATCTACAAATTAGCACCTGAAAAACTATTCTGAACGACTGACCCACTGCATTTTTGGGGTTGCAACCAGAGACTATAGATTTTTGGTTCAGATGAATGCAGTTCAAGTACAGGCTTCAATCAAGGTGAGAAGACAGTCAGGTCCAAAGCAAGTAGCAAGGCAAAGTCTACAGCACCTGCTAGAACCATGCAGGCTCCACACAGGCTTTAATACAACCTCTGGTTTACAAGCACAACCCAGAGTTCAACACTTACCCCAGCAATCCTGACCTGACCCTCTGTTCTGAATTTCAGAGCTGTTTCTTGAATATACATTTGCACAAAACAAAAATCTTGGATTTTAGCAGTTTCCATATGTTAGGATCCTAACTGAACTCAAGCTAGCTGTGCTTGAAATCTAATTCTGTTGCTTTTTTCTCTGAATGTATTAAAAAAATCTATTACTATTGCTAAAGGCTGCAAAAGGTGGTGAGTAATACAGAGTGGATTCTGGGGATGAGTTTGCAATGCAGCTAGAAACCAAGTATTTAGATTTGAAAACCCAGCTCATTACTGAAATTAATTCTGAATGCCTCCAACTCTTTACTAATGCCTTCATAGTAAACTACATAGTTTGCATCACTGTGAGATTTCCCAATTCCTTCACTTGCACAATTGTTCCAATAATCAAGAGTGGACTTAGCCTCTGCAGGTGCAAGAGCATCTCCAAATAACACAAATGGTTCAATAACTGAAATGGACCTTATTTGTGGGAGAGATAATTTACAGGCTACTGGTTCTTTCACTTACTGATTTTTTGAGCAGAGCTTAAGAGGTTTGACTGGAATTGCCACAAAGATTTAGATTTAAATGTAGGGCAGAGGCAGATAAACTGATTAATTAACTGATCAATTCCATAAGGAGCTTAAAGAGTATCTTGTAATTTACAAAGGAAGGCATGGGATGCAGTGCTGTCTTCGTAAGGGTATCTCCCCATGTAGGAGTGTGTCCCGTGAATAAAGCAGTTTCATTTCCCTCCCATCAGTGATTCAGTTTCAGAGGAGTGCAGATGGAGTGTTTGCCTTCTGCAGCACCATGTGTCTTCCATGCCCAAGTTTGCCCAAAACACAAAGAGCAAAACCAGATGGAGATACAAAGATTTGTTGCTTGAGGCTTTCAAAGGGCAGCTTCAAACCACAGCTCCTTCCAGTCGTCGGCGAGCAGGAGTGTGAACTCCGAGCTGGGATACGTACAGTGGTACAGCTGTCTCACTTGCACACAAGCTGTGGCATGTATTTGCAAGTCAGTCAGGACCATGTTCCGACCATCTCCTCTAGGTGCCTGCCTTCGTTGCCATGACAACTAGTAAGACAGTGATGGGCAATTCGGGCTCCCCACGCTCCATGCCTGCCAGACTCTACTCCTTATATAGGCAATAGAGAGAAGTAGGCATCTAAGTTAGGCACCTAAAATCAACATGCTGACTACACCCCCCACACTCCCACCCCCAGCCAGCTGCTAGATTCCTGTCTGGTCCCTGCAAGAGAGTGGGACCCACTACACACGCACCATTCCTGAACCCGCTTCCTCATTTGACTTCCTCTTCCAATGTGTCATTCAGAAGTGACAATGCGACATCTGGGAAATGGTCCAAATCTCTCCATTTTTAAAGTGAAGTGATCCGTGGCAGTTAAACAGCCAGAGCTTTCTGCTCATCATAGTATTAGAAACATTCCGGTTTCTTTGCGGTTGAATAAAGAATAGTAAACTCTTACCATTGCACCCGAAATGTTTTTTCATGCATTTCCAGGTCTTTCATCCTGGAAATGTATTCCACAGATATGGAAACAGACAGATCTCCTTCAAGCTTCAGAATAAAAACGGAAAATTGAGAAAAAAGAAAACACATTTCAGTGAAAATTGCTGTGAGAGTAAGATCTTGAGACAGCTCCCAGTCCTGGAAGTAGAGAAAACCATTCTCTGCAGCTACTTGTGCAAATTCAAATTAATTCTGGGTCATTTCATACTTCTTGGAAAGACATCAAGTCTCTTCCTGACTTCAGTATCTCTTCCATTTTTATGGGTTCTTCCCTTGCACCTATAGAACTCCCCATAAGACCTTCATCAATGTCACTAGCATCAGTCTTGAGGTGTTTTCTCTTTCATCCCCATGGCAGGTGAAGTGCATGGAGTGGAAAGTTTCACATTGGTAACCTGATTTTTTGTTTTCTGAGCTTGGAGGTTTCTGTCTTGTTGTTTGGTTGGTTTTGCACAGATATTTTTATGAGAGCTTTTTCATTTTTCCAATTGGCATGCTGCTGTGCATTTATGATAGGGACCACCAAAGAAATAACATAGCAAAGAAATGGACCTTACACTTGCAGCAGAAGGAGGCATGACTTGTGACATGCCTTTATTCCTGGGGGAGCTCATTACAGATGTTCAGATAGTGGGCTGAAGTTTGTTTCAATGGCCAGGAGTGCCATTATTCCAGCAGAGTGAAATCTGTGACAAGGGTGACCGCCCAGGAACTCCAGCAATTCAAATAGCCTTCAAGAACATCCAGAAAGGGTAAGTTTAGGCCCCTCATTCGCACTGACTTATGTTAGGCATTAGTCCTCTCTCCTCACTTGATCCATCTAAAAGCTTAGTACCTCATCTTAGCACGGGGTCTAAGATTTCCCAGCTGCCCATATAGAGAGACAAACTTCTTTAGGTAACAAAGAGAGGAGATGCCTCTTCTTCTACTCTTGTACCCACTGACTACAGAGAATGGGCTTACACAGGATGTATGGCTCTTTGAAAGCTAAAGGGAGGAAAAATTAATCCCATGCTTGGAGGCAGTGGGATTTAGGTAGTCTGTAGGAGTCAGCGATCCCAGCACCCTTCTAGGCCTCAGCAGGTGATTTTGAGTTTGATTTGACGATCTATGCAAAGCCAGTGGAGAACATGGAGAGAAGGTGAAACGTGCTCAGCAAAGCCTGTGTTGCTGCAGAGACCTACTGCTCTGTTCTGCAAAGAGCTAGGTGCAGAGAGCTTCATTCCCAGACCATCTGAATTACCACAATCCACCCAAGACATGGTGAAAGCATGGATAACTGAAGTGAGTTTATTGACAGTGGTGGGATGTGGGCTCTGAGCCAGGTCAAGCCCATGCAAAAGGTTCAAGAATTATAGAATGGTTTGGATTGGAAGGGACCTTTAAAGGTCTTTAATCCAACCTTCCAGCAATGAGCAGGGACATCTTCAATTACCTCAGGTTGCTCAGAGACCCATGCAACCTGACCTTGAATGTTTCCAGGGATGGGGCATCAACCACCTCTCTGGGCAAGACTTCCAGTGTTTCACCAGTTATTCATTGCTGCTGCTTTGTGTAGGCAGAGGTTCAAATGCATTCTTTAACTACAGGCAGATGTGATCAGTTTCCAACACGCCCCTTCATTCAGCTGAACCTTCACCAAGGCTATGAAATGCACTCCCTCTGCTCACCAATACTGTTGCCTTGCTCAAATTCACCTTCAGACAACTGGTCTTCATGAGTGGCTGAGCCCTTCCACGACAGAAGGTTACCAGCGTGACAGTAAATGTATTTGCGTCAATCCTCTGCTGCTACCACTTGGATTAAAGCTAATGAAGATGCCCACCTTCTGAATATTAGAAAGAGGTAAGAAAATTAATGGTTCTTGTGGGAATCCATCAATAAAGGTCTAGTGATAGCGACAGAATTTCCCATTTCTGAGGTCTCCCCTTTGCCCTCCTACTCTGAGTGCTTTAACCCGTGTGAACTAAACCAATAATTTCAAATTATATTTTCACAGTTGTTTGTTGAACACGTGTGAGCTGTTTTTTAATATTGTCTATGTTCAGGAATCACAGAATAAATGGAAGGGTAATTTGAAGACAGAAAAAGAAGAGGCAATATTTTATGCATGTGTCAGTCACCCTTACCCACTTGCTCAGCATGCAGGGGTCACTTTGGCACACCTGGACTGAAATCAATGACATCCACCGCTTGAGTCAATATTCCCTGACAAGAGTGGAGGCTGCCAAGCTAGGCTCTTTGATGTTACTGTTTGGTCGTTGTTTTGTTGAAATGTCATTCTCTTTGATTTTCAAGGCAGATACATGTATAAATTAAAGGAAGATCTTATTGCTGAATGCATTAAAATGGCACTTATGCATTTAAATGGACATGGAAACTGCATTTGTACAAGCATTTTATCTGCAACAGACAGAGCTTCATAACAAGATGCCTGCCATGACACAGGAACAAGCAGCTAAGGCAGAAGCAGTATTCATCTATTCTAATGTGTAATTACAAAATATAACCTTTTTTTCAGTTATTTGTCTAATTGCACAGCCAAATTTAGTCAGTGTATTTCAGAGCATAATTAATTGCAATGCACTTAGTAACGTTCCATTCTGCACTGCCTGTAAGTCAAACTGCTGTAAAACAGATTTGATTTTTGGAAGGGTTTTCATCACACCGTGTGTACTGAAAATAATTAGTGAGCCAGGAGGGCAGTTACTTTTATCCTGCTAATTGGATATGCTGGCAGTTCTTATGCCCTTGTGGTCAGATGTTGGCCTCATTTGCACGGTTCTAACTAGTGGGATTACCTCACTTGGGTGGTCTTGTGTGTATTTAAGAATATAATTCAGTCTTTTCAGTTTTGAAGGACTTGAACTAGTTTGTGTAAGCCACGGCTCTTCTCAAGGAGCTCAGAACTCATGTTGTCTTAATACAGCACTGAATGACTGACTACCTCTGGCTTAGTCTTGTGAGTGGCTCTCACAAGCCTTTGTAGCTACCATCAGGCCTTCAAAAGTATTCAGCCTGATCTGAAGGGGCTTTCTCCATGGATTTTCACCATTTGCAATAGTCTCATAAGGTTTGGAAGAAAGTGGTTATGGAATATGACACTGCAGTTTCACAATAATTTGGTTTTGGCAGCAATATCAGCTTAAGAAATTCCGCTCTCCCTTCTCTTGCCTTTGCACTGAAGGTCACTGACCTCTCGGTTATGCCCACACAACTGTTTGTAAAACAGTGTGATGCCCTGGATGAATGACATAATCCAGGTTAAACTGCCTTTTCTTTTTTTCCCTGCTTTTGGCTTTTAGAGAGGAAAATGGCAAAATGAAAGGTAAACTTCGATGAAAGAAGGAGTGGCTGGGGACAGAACTATCTAAACCGGGATTGCCACTAAAGCCTTCAACATTGTGCAACTGCTATTCTGAACGTGGCTTGTTGGTGTTTGGGTTTTTGCTTTGGTTTGTTGCTTGTATTCCTTTCCAAGCAGAGATCACACATACTAGTAGAAGGAAAAAGTTGGCAAAAAATAAAAGCATTAGTGTGTTATGTTTTTTTATCTGCTTCAAGTGCAGATTAATTGTTGGAAGACTACAATGACCTCTGTTAACAGTTCTCAGACTTGTTTGAGATTTTACTTAATCCTTGGGCTACTCAACCACTAGGTTTCTCATCCTGTAGTTTGAGAACTACTGCTATGGCAGTTCAAACACTGGATCCACATGGAGCACATGGATCCACAGAACAAGCCTTTGGTGCACACAATGAAGGTGAAGTCCCCAGGGACAAAGGAAGCAGGACCAACAAGGAGGTGAACAGTGCAGGGATGGGGCCAGGGAGAAACAATGCCAGACAAGCTTCAGCTCAGGAGACAAGGAACATTGGGCTGCTGAGACCTGGTAGGGCATGAACCTCCTCACAGCTGGAGGTCCTTGTGGAGTATAGTCTTGGCCAGGGGGAGTTGGCAGGTGACACTGAAGGTGATGAGACCCAGGAGCTCTCCGTGCTATACTTACTAGAAGATTGATTAACCCGAGATTTTTCAACTGCTTTTAAGGACTAACATCCTTTGAATGAGTGGGAATACACTGGTCACCTGAAATGGCCAGGCGGCAAGTTAACCAAAAGCGAAAGAGAAGGGGAACAAGAAGGACATGGAAGAAACATGTGGCTGAGGAAGTTAGCACAGTTTCAATTTGCTAGAAAACAGCTTTCAGTATGAACAGTTTAAGAACAAATGGGAAGATCAGTACTTCTTATAAAACAGTAATACTTATTTTCAAGTACACATGCTAATGGGTTTCTTTTTTTACTTTATTTTTCACTGAAATAAAACTTGACAAGTCTAAGAAAACATACTGAGAAGGTTTTCCTCAAAGCTTATCAGATCTTACCTGGAAAATGCACGTAATTCCCAAAAAGAAAGAAAGATTGATTGCAGAAAAGAAGGAGAAAGAAGAGAAGTTTTGACAACTCAAAGCAAGAATATGCTGGTATTTGGGGTTTGTTTTTTCAACAGCAACTTAAAATTGGTCAGAAGTCCAAAGACTACATTTTTTTTTCCTGTTTTGTTTTGTTTTTTTTTTTTCACAAGGGAAATGAAATCTCTTTTCCAAACTGATTCTAATACTGATAATTGTAATGTCATTTACAAGCAGAGCTTTCTGTTCATGACCTATTTACATCAACACAATAAGGACAAAGGACATAATGAAAACAGAGATAGATATTCATGTCAGCTAGCTCCAGCCAAGTACATAAGCAATGGTGACAGTAGTAGTAGTACTGGAAGCAGTCATATTTCCTAGTTTATCTCAGCACTGACATCCATTCAGAAAATTGTATTTATTAATCCAAAGTATAGAGGCTTGCTTTAAATTTCAGACTGCATTCGGATGGTGAAGATACTAAATTTTGAAAACGTAATGATCCATTTTGCAGAGAACATTCTTTTTGACAGATTTAGACTCCCTAGCTTTGAATTGCACAAAATGCAATAAAATAAAATAGAATAACATAAAATGTGTTAATAAAAATACTCGCTGGAGGAGTAAAGACAGATGGCTCAGAAGACAAGGAAATAGTCATCTTTTTCCAGTAACTAATTCAGACAAAATCAAGGTTAGCAAGAACAAGAGCAAGGTGACACACTTGCATGCTTGTCTAAACTAGCTTCTTTTGCTTGAATAACAATCAGAAAAAGGACTTAGGTTTTTAGAAACTAGCATGTTACCCATATTAAACCAGCAAATATTTTCCATAAACAAATGTCAGCTTGTTCACTGTGGGTAGTGACTTAAGAATTCACTATGGGCAAGTTACAGACTGTGACTGGCCTTCAGAGACACATGATGGTTTTCCTCCTCCCTGACTTGGATAGTAAAAATTCCAGAGTTCTTCAGGGGGCAGGGCTGAAACCAATTCTTGTAGTGAGCAGTACAGCTTACAAACTTCACCAACTGCCAAGCTTTCACCTGCAATTTGGCAGGTATCACACAAGTATTTGCACCACAATAACACATTTGCTTGTAAAATATTCTCATATAAAATACGACTTGAAATACTGTTTATGGAAACCAGATAAAAGGGGTTCAAAAGCCAAAGCAAGTTTGCAAATCTTTGTTTGCAAATATTTCCTTTGGTATTTATCCAGCCCTACTGGGAGAGATCTGCTTCACCTAATGCTAGGTTAAGCAACTAGTTTAAGCATGTCATTTAAAACAACTTTCTGCAGGTGATGGGGAGAAATAGTCACTGTCAGAGGACAATTCATTCTGTCTCTATTAGATACCCCTTAGAGGATGATGAACCATCCGCTGGAGATGTATGTATTGCCCGATTGCAAAGTGAATACAGATGACCAGTTTGGAGAAGACACTGGTAAATCAGATTACTGTCATTAATGACTTACCTTTTGCCAACTGACACACCTTCAGTAGGACTTCATGAAGAAGTCAGCTGCTGTGGTCCCTTTTCTTGAGGCCAGCCATCCTTTTCTTCCATTTGCACGCACACCCATGCGGTAGGTGGGCCTAGTTTAATTGCAACTCTGCTTTGGTCAGGATTAAAGTTCTTCATAACGCAAAGTAGATATCTCCACTAAAAAAGATCCACATTCAAACCACCAATCATCCTGTCAGACCTTGGCTTTTAATAAGGCCAAAAAGGAGACTTCAGTCTTTCATGAAAAAAATTCCTCTGTTAAGACAGCACAAAAGACAAAGGACATTGCTGTGAACAAAACTAGATGCTGAGGCTGTGTCTAAGCATTCATGTCTGAACACTGCCATAGAGCTCACAAGCATCAGAACTTAATTTGTCTTTGCTAAAACAGTCCCAGGCACAGCTCATGCCACTGCAAAATAACCTTCTCCCTGGCTTTACTGTGGGAGTTAGGATTAGCCAGGATTCATTACCAGCAGGGAATTTGGATGCAGTCTCCATCTGCAGGGTAAGAAAGTTTAAGAGCATGGACGTAGGTTACCGTGTGCCAACTTACACAAATGCAAAAGTATGAGAAGATTAGATATAGGTGTAGCCCAAAGTATACTAGAAAAGTGCAGCCTATTAGGTGAGACAGTAGACATAGTAACCCATGCTGAACCTGGTATGTCCATACTTGTAGCACATGTATTTTGATATAGAGCAGCAAAGCTTTTCACAGCACTCACAACAGATGCATTTTCCATATCTTTAATTTTATGACTGTTCTTGTTATATTTATAATCTTCCAGTGATTCAGCTTTGCCTTATGAGCACCACCTCAGAAAGGTTCAGCTGCAGCAAACACCTGCTGGGAGAAATGATTACCACATAGCCAACAGCCAAGAGTGATCCTACAACTGCTTTCTGCAGTCACCTACAGCAGCCATTTTCAAGAGAGGGCTAAGGGATAATCTAATAGCAGCCTGCTTGAAGGATATCTACCAAGCAAAACAGCAAAACAATTCTTATTAGTGGCAGATTGTATAGCTAGGAGCCACAAACAAAAATCACAGCCTGGGTGGTTCAAGAAGGACATTAGGTAGGCTTTATCAACTAGAAAAGGCATGCAGCACTGGAAGAGGCTACCAAGATAAATTTTGGGGTCTCCATTTTAGACCTTAATCTTCAAGGTTTGGCTGGAGAAAGCCACAGCAAACTTAATCTAATACCAGTGATATTCCTGCTTTAAGTAGGCAGTTATACTGGATGAGCCTGAGAGGTCCCTTCCAACCAGCATTTCTATAGAAATGAGGCTGAAAGTGTCTCAGAAAATTCTCCACTTGAGAGTGCTGTGTGTTCCCTTCCAGTCCTTCCCTTCTTTTGTGCTCCACTTAGGTCAAGCAGCAGGGCCCAGAGGTCATACAGGAAGGATTATTTCCTCAGTATGCCTTCCTCTTCCTCATACTCTTTCTTCTGACCTCAGCAGAGCTGTGCAGGTTTGCCTACAGAAAGAATGTAACCTTTTGACAAGAGTCATCCAGCAATTTGTTCTAGTTTGAAGCTATTTCCCCAGATTCCCTCTTGGTTTTTCCTCAGCCTCTTTGCCACCAATGGGAAGGTTTGCTATGCTTGGAATGTGAAGTTCTGGTCACCACTCACTGCGATGTAATTCCCAGTTCAACAACAAGCACCAGAAACTTGGTTTCAGCCAGGAGTTGTGCTTTTCTCTTACGCAATAGGCTGTGCTACAGTAGAACTTCCCAAACGTTTTCTGAGGGTTTTTAAAGTAGAAATGGTGAAGAAAGGCAAGTTTATTAAAAAGTATGCATTGCCTTATGGAAACGCAAGCATGCTGGGCCGAAGCAATAGTGATGGCATAGGTAAACAGATTACCAGTTATGAAGTTCTTATATTTAATATGTATTTAATTTATATTATAGATATGTGTTGTGTACATTTATAAGTAAACGCATATATATGAATTTTTAATTATAGAGAAATATGTGCTTACATGTTGATATAAGAAATCAACAGAAATGTTTGTGCAGATTAATTGATTTCTAGGCATACACTTTGTGGTTACGGAGGCAAAAGGCAGATACTACATAGTAATGCAACACATGCTAAGCCATTTAACCTGCTCTCTGAACAATAATACACAGTATTCATACTAAAATTTAGACTGGACAGCTCACATCACTGATATTTAATACAAATATACAGCAAAATAAACACCTGCCAAGATTTCCTTTGTTCTATTTCATCTCTCAATGCCACAGAAGTCAGGCAGACCTCAACATCCAGTAATCCACTATGCACAAGACGCTACTCAGCTCTAGGATGAATTGTGAGATCTTACTTAGAGCTGAGATCAGACATGAGTGAAAGATGCAAATTCTTTGCTTTACAACTCATTTTCCTCCTAGAAATTCCCAAAATACAATGGATATTCTTTAAATGAATTACGAGTCTATTTTAATTAGAAGGAATTTCTCACAAACCAGTAATGCTTTTCAGAATGGAACACACTTTTTCAGGTGACAAATCTAGTGGTCCTTAAAACCCTATTCTTATTATATACATATGAAGCTTTGATAGATATTTTGAGCTAACATTTTTACTGGTCATAAATTATTATTTCCTGCCTGAAATAGTTAACCCAGGGGGGAAATATTTGGCTCTTAGAAAGTAAGGCAGATGAAAAAAACAGTGGGAAAATGCTATTTTTAAAAAGGCTGAGTATTTTTCTAATAGCTTTTGTGTAAAATATGTTGCAGCCACTGAGCACATGGTGTGTCAGAAAGCTTGGATTGGTGTTCCTTTGGGATGTCTTGCACAATTTGCTCTTGTTTTTTTTTCCAGTACAGATCACTAAGATTTCCCAGAAAAACAAATTACCTCTGTTAAGAAAAGGAGGAAGAGATTTTACTGCTAATTTTTCCTTTATTGCTAAAGCAAATGTTAATGGTTTAAGTGGTTATAATGGATGGTCAATTCAATTGAATTTAATTCAGCAGAAAACCCAGAGCATCTGGAAAGACGCTTCATGAGCAGGAATTCAATGCAGTACACCAGCTGTTGCTACCACCTTTTCCATTTTTAAGTTGTAGGCCTTTCTTGCAGCTGACCTGGCACTGAGGACTTGCCTGCTTCCAGGAATTGGTCTGTCCAGCCCCACCAGGCTTTAAAATGACCTGGCATGAAGTGCAGATATCAGACATCCAGTTCTACACAGGCTGGGATCCCTTTCCTAACCTGCCCTCACCTCCCTTAACACACAGCACAGTTCTTGTTCAGCTTGTAACACTCTTCCCTGAAGAGCAACAGGGAGAAGAGGACCCACCAGCTTCACTGCAGGCAGGAGCAGCCCTGTTTCACTGGTCACTGTCTCTCTCTGGCAGCCCTCAGTCTATGGAAGCTTCTCATGCTCTTTGAACACAGGCTAACACATTCACAATGCCTGAGTG